>JAQZBX010034236.1:0-25068 GCA_029593785.1 Cabassous unicinctus
TGAGCCACTCCCGCTTCCCATAAATGTAGTTTTAAGCCACTAAGTTTTGGAGTACTTTGTTTTGCGGCAATAGAGAACTAATACAAATAAATTCTTACAAATTCTCACAACAGCCTTGAAAGATACAAATTATACCCATTTTACAGAGAAGTACCCTTATGTTCAAAGATATAAGCAATTTTTCCAAGGATTACATAGTTATAAGCAACAGAACTGTGGTTCAAATGCAGGGCTGTCAGATTTCAAAACCAATGCTCTTTTGCAGTGCTGCCCAGACGGGCTGCTTTGTTTGTTTTTCAAAGGCAGAGAAAGGTGGCAGATAATGTTTCACATAATAGCAGCCCCGGCTTCCCAGAATTCAGTTGTTTGTTATCTTGGCAAGTCATTAAGCACCTGGAAACTCCTTGGAGAGTTGGAACAATTTTTAAGCTGCTTCTCCAATTAGATCCCAGAGAAACTGCAAAGCTGTTTTCTCACCAGTTAAAGCTTATTGTGATGCTACGAAAAGAGCCCCCTGCAGGGCTGGCTCTAATATGCATATTTTCTTGGACATTTCTCTCTGAAATGAGCTGACTCCTTGAAGTTCCTTCATGTGGAGTACTGGATTTAAAACACTGAAGAAAGGGTTAGGAGTGTTTTCAGGAGACCTTTTAAGTCATCTGATTCCAAGCCATGCTGTTTGAATTTATATCATCCTCTTAGGCTGCCCTTCTGATAATTTAGAAGGCAAAAATCTACCATTTTCTGATCAATTCACTTTCTGACCAGTTACCATTTTCTGCTCAGTTCTGATCAATGCACGGTGTAAGGCATTTTGTGTATGTGGTTTTATTTAACCCAAGCCTTTGAGGTGGGTATTGGTATGACAGTTTCACAGATGAGAAACCTAACGATGAAAAGCCCAAGGAGTCTGTTCCTGGTCACCATTTGAAGGTGGTGAGAACCACGTGGGAACTGAGAGAGCAGTTTCCTTCCCTTTCTCCTAGTAGCTGGAGTCTTTTGTGGAACCCAGAGAATTCTGTTCTTAAAGTGAACCCATTCCTGTGTCTGTAAACCTATTGTGTGTGGTGGGACCTTTTGGTTAGATTCAGTTAAGGGATCTTTTGATTAGATCACTTTTGATTAGACCTCTTCAGTTAAAGGCCTTTGATTAGATTGTGGGACCCTTTGATTGAATTCTGTTGGGGGTCTTTGATTGGAGTACTTCAGTAAGGCATGACCCATGGTGGGTCTTGGCCCACTTGCTGGAACTCTTTATAAACAGGAGAAACATGCAGAGACACAAGGAGAAAAAGAGCTGCCATTTTACCCTGCTGTGTGAAAGAGGACCCCAGGGCTGCCTGTAACCCAGAGGCTGAGAGAGAGGGCTCTGAAGGCCGAGAGACAAGCCATATGCCTGATTGCCCACAGTGGAGCTCAGGGAGAAAGTGAGCCTGGAGAAGAAGGCAGAGACCGGCTGCCACATGGCAGGAGTCCAGGACCGTCAGCAGCCAGTCTCTGGTGAAACATCATCTCTTGATGATGCCTTGATTTGGGCATTTTCACAGCCTCAGAACTGTAAGCTTGTACCCTAATAAATTCCCATGATAAAAGCCAACCCATTTCTGGTATTTTGCATTAGCAGCCTGTAGAAAATGAAAAAACCCTTTTCAGGACAACCAGCAGGACAGGGCTCTGCTATCTCTACCCCCAAACAACACTGTGACAGGGTCAAGTCTGCAAAAAGAGACTTTGTTCCTAAGTTACCAGTTTGTAAACAGTTACCACAGTGGGTGACTCTTCTGCTTAAACCTTTCTCATTGTCTTCAAGAGAAAGGGCTAGACCTGCAGTGTCTAATGCAGTAGCCACTGGCCACATATGACAATCGAGCACTTGAAATGTGGCTAATCCTGACAGAGATGTGCTATAAATGTAAAATACACACCAGATTTCAAAGACTTAAGACCAAAAAAGAAGGTAAAATATGTCATTAAAATTTTTTGATATTGATTCAATATTGAGATAACACCTTGGATATACTGGGTTAAATAAAAAATTAAAATTAATTTCACCTTTTTGGAACTTTTCTGAATGGGGCTATTAGAAAAAATGTAAAGCTTTGCCTGAGGCTCACAATATAATTCTCCCAGCCATCACTGGAGCAGATTCCTCAGGAGGTTATCCAGTACCCACTGTGCTGCTTGGCCTTGTGACTCTCTAGAGACGGGGTCCCTTCCTGGAGAGCCCTGATTCCTGCAGCTAACTTGGACTTGTTTTTGCAACTGTCAAATTAGATGTGAACTCTTCTAGGAAGCTGCTCTATGTTCCCCACTTTTAACACCCCCCCACCCCAGTATGGGCCAAGTGGGCTCCTTGGCACCTCAGCTGACCAGTAACATAACCCTTACCCCAGGCTCGTAACTTACTCATCAGCCTCTGCTCTAGGTTGCAAGTCTCTAGACCAGCACTGTCCAACTGAAATATGATGCGAACCACCAATGTAGTGAAATTAATTTTCACAATATTAGCGAGATATTTTAAATTCTTTCTTTTTGTACTAAGTCTTTGAAATCTGGTGTTTATTTTACACTCACAGCACATCTCAATCCACATTAGCTACACTTCAAGTCCCCAGTAGCTGAATGTGACTTGTGACTACCAGATTAGAGAGGGCGGCTCTAGATGGGCAGGACGGTGGCCTCTACCTCAAAGTCCCCAGTGCAATGTAGGGTCTGGCACATGATAGCCATCCAGATGAATGCATGAATGAAGGAGCAAACAAATGAACAAGTGGCTATGTGAAGAAAGTGGGTGCTACGAGGCTGGGATACACCCAGACGTTTCTGTTCCTTCTTTCCCACCTATCAGAGTCCCTGGCTTGGGCAGCTGTCACTTGGTGGCCGGCTCAGTGCTGCCTGGGTGGCCCAGGGGAGTCTGTTCACATTCAAGGCCAGGGTTTCTCACATGCAGACTGAGATGCCACCACCAGCTGTGTGGCCAGCCAGATCTGGTCTTGGCAGCTGGGTATCTAGATGTACTCAGGCCGTCTCCCTAGGAGCCAGCTTCCCATCCAGACAGTAGGAGGGAATTTGAGTCATGTCATTCAAATACCTTAAGATGCCAAGATCCTGAGCAAAGAGACTGGGCTTTTTATTTTTATTTTTTTTATAATATATTTCTTGTTCCTGGAAGGCCACCTCAATATCATCCCAAGTGGATGGTGGCAGGAGACAATGGGAATATCACTGGGCTTGACTTCAGGGGAGCCGAGTCCTAGCTTAGGTACAGTCATTCAGCAAGTCACCTAACCTCTCTGTGCCTCAGCTTCCTTCTGTGTTAAATGATGATATCTATATTCCTCATTCATTCAGTCATTCAACAGTGCCAACACCCTGTGCCAGGAGATGAGCATAAAGTGATGGGCAAAACAGATATGCTTGCTCTGTTCTGAGGTTTAGCTTATTAAATAGGCTAATCATAATGAAAATCATTTCACAAGTGAAATACTGAGCTATGAAGGCAGTGTACAGTATTCCATGATGGAGAATAAATGGGGGAAGGGGCACTACTCTTAAAGAGGATCACTGGGAGAGCAGTGTGTTAGACAGAATAATGGCCCCCAAAGATGTCCAGGACCTAATCCCCAGAACCTGTGACTATGTTATCGTAGAGGCAAAAGAGACTTTGCAGATGTGATTATGTCAAGGGTTTTGAGATGAGGAGATTATCCAAGATTATCCGGGTGGGCCCAGTGTAATGACAGGGTCTTTATAAGAGGGAGGCAGGAGGGTCAGAGTCAGAGAAGGAGATGTGGTGATGAAAGCAGAGGTGAGAGCGATGGCACTGCTGCAGAGGAGGCCAGGAGTTGAGGAATGTAGAGGCATCTTCTAGAAGCTGGAATAAGCAAGGAAATTAATTTTCCCCTCGAGCTTCCACAAGGAATGTAACCCTGCTGCAACTTTGATTTCAGGATTTCTGACCTCCGGAATATACGATAATAAATTTGTATTGTTTTAAGTCGCTAAATTTATGGTAATTTGTTGCAGCAGCAATAGGGAACTAACACGGGGGTTTAAGGAGAGGATGGATAAGTCAAGAGCTGGGCAGTGATCCAAGGGCAGGAAGGGGCATGCGTGTTGGCTCCAGGAAGGGTCAGATAGTGGGAGTCTCTAAAAGGAGGCTGGGATGGGGGGAGTGCAGGGACAGGGCAGTGGAGAGGAAGGAGGGGCGCAGATCAGCGGGGGCCTGGCAGGGTCTGTTTTACAGGGCTGCTGTGAATGGCAGATCTTGGGTTTAAACGATGTATGTAAAAGTCTTTCATTATCTGCTGTACAAAGGGAAGAGGCTGTTTCTTTGTTCAACTAGCATTTATCAAGCATTTACTCTGTGATTTGGGACCACAGAGAAGACACAGCCTCTGTCTCCAAAGAACTTCCAGTCTACCGAGGGTTTGAAAATATAAACAGCTAACTGCACAAGAGCAGAGTAAGTGCAGTGATGGCGAGAAGCACTGGGGGCTGTGGGAGGAGAGAGCAGGAACCCATCCTGGCCTGCCGGATGGGAAGGTCTTATGGGTTGAATTGGGTATCCTCAAGATACATGTTTAAATCCTAACTCCCAGGCCTATGAATGCAACCTTATTTGGAAGATATGATTGGTTAAGAAGGGGCCAAGCTGGAGTAAGGTGGGCCCTGATCCCACACGACTGTCGTCCTTATAAGAAGAGGAAGTTTAGACCCTGGGGAGAATGCCAGGGAACAACAGAGCAGACTCTGAAGTGCTGCAGCTGTGAGCCAAGGCATGCCAAGGACAGGGGGTGGAAGTGGCAAGGATGGGTCCTCCCCTACAGGCTTTGAGGGAACCCGGCCCTGCTGACTCTCTGATTTCAGGCTTCCAGCCTCCAGACCTGGGAGACAATAACTTTCTGTTGTTTTAAGCCACCTGGCTTGTGGTCTTTGTTACAGTCGTACTAGGAAACTATGGCAGAAGGCTTGCCAGAAAAGGCCACCTCAAGATGAGCCTTGAAGGGGGCAAAGTTGAAGAATGAATCCATAAGCAGGAGCGTAGAGCATTCTGGGCAGAGGGGATGCCCTGTCCAACAGTGAGAGGGGACCAGGCACATCCAAAGACACGTCTGGATGGAGCCCAGGGGGTGAGGTGGGGAGGTTCAGCGGTGAGACTACAGAGTAAACTCCAGGGTGGGCTCACGGAGGGCTTCAAGCTGCATGCCAAGGCCTCTGGGGACCATGTCCTGCAGATAACGGGGGCAGGGCCTAATCAGGAAGCGTGGTGTGACAGGGAGAGCGCGCCCTTCTTGGAAGGCACTTTGCACATTCTGAGCAATGTAATAGGCTAGACTGCGATTCGCTCACTCAAATAATTAAAGTTATCAGAATAGCCAATGTTGATTACAGTATTTACTTGATAGCAGGCACACTATGAAGCAGGAGAAATTAATTGCCCCATTTCACAGAAGGGGAGACCGAGGCTCAAAGAGCTTGACTGCTTGTCTGGAATCTCGCCAGCAAGAAAGTGGCAGAACCAACCTTGAATCCAGGTGGCCTGCCCCAGAGCCGGCTCTGCACGCAACCACAAGGGTCTCTGTCTCACCTGTCTGCCCCACTCCCACAGCCCTCCTCCCCCACATTGGCACCATTTAGAAGAAAAAGAAAGAGGACAACAAAACATGACGGAGTTGGGAAAAGCTAAATGTGCATCTTCTCCAACCTCCCCCTTTTGGAGAAAGTAGGCTGAAAGCCACAGGGGGTCACACTCCAAGGTTGTTGCAGAATTGGGTAAGAAGACAGGTCTCCTGTCTCCCAGGCTGCCACGCATCTTGATTCATCACTCTGCCTCCCTATGGACCTTAGATACTTTCCAAACCACATATGATCTTGAAGCTTCTTCCAAGAGTTCCAGATAATAACATGGAGCCACATTCACAAGGAGGCCCAGGAAGGTCCAAGAAAAATCTCTCGCTTTGTGTTGAAGCTCTCTACCATAAATTTCCCAGCTGCCACTTTCTTCTGCTAACCTAAGACAGTGTGCGTTTGTGTGTCTTCTCCCATGCTCTTCCCCTCTCCTGCTCCCACGAGCTTCCATGGACATCATCCAGCTCCCTCTTAGCCAGGGCCTGGGTCCATATCTTAACTGTGTGACATGGGCTCTGCAAAGTACTGGGAAATCCTGAGACCTGGGAGACCTCTCAAGGTCACTAGAGTCGGGAGAAAGAGCTCCCTGGACTGGGCTCCACTCCCGGCTCTTTTGCCTGACTTTGAGTGAGTCACTTCACCTTTCTGGACCATCTTCTTCAATCCCTCCTTTTACAGAAGGAGACTTCTAGAATGATGGTGTTGGGAGGCATTCCTACAACTGCTTCCCTCCTCCTCTTCTTCCTCCCTCCCCCATTCTCCAAAGGGCCCATGCATGGGAAAGGCTGACTATTATCATTTACTTTATGGCTGCAATGAGCCGTTTTGTTAAAACTTCACAATGCATTCCTGGAAAACTTCAAGCTCTGCAAAACCATGCCCTAAAAGCGACAGGCTTATGGAACAACTGAGTTGGAGCAGACCACTCAAAATCTATGAAACTCTGTAGCCAGAGAGCTCTGAGGAAAACAGTAACAATCCTAATAAAAGCATAGCACAGTTAAATCTTCATGGCCTTGCCCAAAGCATCACAGTCAGTCTGACTTCTGCAGCCTTAAACCGTGAGGCTCAGTCTTCCTCCTTTCAATGAAGGAGGGCTTTCATTTCAGAGAGTCCACTTCATCGAAATAAAATAAATCAGGAGCAGATGAAGGCTTCCTCACCAATCCACTGTTTTAATAGAGGGGGAAATGTCTTTTCATCTTATTCCACGGAATTTGCAACTTGGCCACAGTTAACTTTATTGAAAATAGTGGCAGATCTTGAAGCCAATAAACCAGCCAC
Organism: Cabassous unicinctus; assembly: GCA_029593785.1. NCBI lineage: Eukaryota > Metazoa > Chordata > Mammalia > Cingulata > Chlamyphoridae > Cabassous > Cabassous unicinctus. The sequence goes on from JAQZBX010034236.1 coordinate 6,916, forward strand.
TATTTGCACTAAGGAAAGCCCTCATGAAGACTTTCAGATATGTTCTTAAGGTCTTCACATATTGCTAAGACTTTCTTTTTAATTGAGAGAGCCTGTTCCTGACTGCTCCAAACCATTGCTGTACTGGGAAAAACCACCCAGGAGCAAACGGGGTTTACCTGTGACTCCTCCATCCTTCCCCAATTTACCACCTGCACGTGCTTCCTGCCGCGGACACCAGGCTGCGCCGTGAAGCATGAGGCACCTGGCCAGCTTGAGGGCCTTCATTCGTTGAACTGGGTAGCCTTGGTTCAAACCCAGACTCCTCCATTCACTAACCTTGGGCAGTTTATCCAACTTTTATGTGAATCTCTTTCATTTCTGCAAAGTGGAGGTAAGGTTTGTACCCATCTCCCAGGATTGCCCTGAACACGGAGAGGGGTGATGCCTGTTAAGCATTTGGCACTGTTACTGGCATGAATAAACGGCCACTAAGTGGTCCCTTTCTGTCTCCTCAGAACCAGACATCTTTTTGTTCTCCACTGGGAGCTTCTTTAGGAGAAAACCTGAGGGCCCAGCCCCCGCTACTGGATTTCTGAAACATGTCCATGTTCTCTGCCCCCACCCACAATATCCCCTTTAATTCTTACCGCTGAGCTGGTGAGGGAGTCATTTTCCCCACTCTACAGGGCAGGGAGCCAAGGCCCACAGAATTGATGGATATTGCCCAAGGCCATCTAACAAGAAGTGGAATCAGACTTGGCTCTGACTCCAAAGTCTACTTTGAGAACTGGGCACCACTTAGAGGGCCCTACCTCTGCCCTCCTCTGGGTGCACCCCTACCTGTGGGCTGAGAATTCTGTGGGGTCACAGAACAGCCCACCAAAATCTGAAATCCACCTCATCCTCCTAGACCATGCTCTGGGTTTCTGGGCTTCCAGGTTTCTCTGCTCAAAGGGCCTTAAGACTGCATGGGGTCTTTTCCCCATCAGGTAAGCAAGACCTCCCCTGGTGCTACAGGTGGTACATGGGGGCAGGAAGAGAAAGGGGCTGACTATGGACTGGGAGCCTCCGTTTATGCTCTTGCCCAAGAGCCTGCAAAGGTTAGGGTGGGCCTGGCCATGGGATATAGTGATTATAAGATGTGACTGGCAGGACGTAGTGACTGAATGTGGAGGCTGAGGGTGGAAGAAACTGAAGATGACTCACAGCTAACAGGGAAGACTATGATGCAATTATGAGAATAGGGAAGTCAGAATGGGGCAAATTCCAGTGAGGAATTTGTAACAATACAATGATAAAATGATGAAAATAATAATAATAAATTATAAAAAATAATCCATATCTATATAATGTTTCCATCATTTTCTTTGAGCCTCATTTTGGAACAAGAAACCTTAGGCTCTGAGGTGTTAAGTGCTTCATCTAAGGTCATAGAGCTGATGATGAGTACAAGAACTAGAAGTAGGGTCAGAAGAGGTGGGTCCAAGTTCAGTGCTTTCTCCACCCTCAGACCTTGTTTCTTCTCTAAGGGGAAGAGACTGAGTTCAAGTATGGGCGTTATGTTTGAGGTCCTGGCTGGACATCCAGGGAGAAATGTCTGGCAAGGAACACCTGTGCCTGAGACTTAGGAGAGAATATGGGGTTGAAGAGACCAATCTGGGATCATCCTAAATCTAATGTATAAATGTGGTATCACTTGAGCTGTGGGTGTATGTGAGCCCGAGTAATTAGGTTCATAATGAGAAGAGGATCATGGAAACCTTAGAGAACATTGGCTTCTTCTCCCATCTCTATCCCCAAAATGTAGACTGGAGACTGGAACAGGCCCAGGAATCTGAGAGCCAAGAGTAGGGGAAAGCGTGGCAGAACCTAGATTACAGTAGACCAAGGAGAATCCCCTTTCATGGACATTCTAAAATTCCTGCCTCCTACTTCATTTGCTTCTCTGTTAACTAAGACTCTTGTTCCACAAGCCCATCCTCTTTGGAAACTGCCCCAGCTATTTCCTTCAAGACTAAAGATATATCACACTGCAGGGGTTACAGCATCTAATTGTGGCTCTCAGGATGACTTAATTAAAAATATTTCAATCTGTGTAGCTAGACTCATTAATGCAGAGTTCCTGATTTGTTTAGTTAGCCCCAATGGATGTCAACCCTTTAGAACTGATCTTGTGCCACTGGATCATGCTCTCAATGAAGCCCATTGGCATTCAAGACTTGGAGCATAACCTATGGGGAAAATTTAACTGGCCCACATCATGTAAGCAGAGGAGCAGTAGTTACAGCCATACTTATTCCTCTCTTCCCTGGATCTAGGTGAGATTTCTGGAAGCTTCAGTCAAAGCTGAGGAGGGCTCATGGGCTGCAATCTTAGTGTGTTGGTTATTCTTGGCGATTGCTTTCATTATCCATTCTTAGGCTTTCTTGGTTGCTGTGTGGATGTAGCTATGGTCTCTCTTGCCCTATGACTTCCAGTTGGATTTGGCCAATAAAAGAGCCTGGCAGATCAGAGGGCAGGAGGAGGAAGAGTCAAGGGCTTTTCTCCACCATCCTTGCCTTGACCAAGGTCTCTGGTAATAGCTATGTCCCATCACAGCTGTGGCTCTGGCCAGGTACCAGTTTTCCCTGGGCTCTGGTAATGCTTTGTCCTCCCCGTGGCCCTTCAGGTCCATAGCTGGTAATTCTTTCCCACTGTTCCTAGTTTCTGGGTGCCTCAACATCTCTGTTGGTTCCTTTAACAATGAAGCACCTCAGTAAATACTCTCTGCATTATAAAAAAATTCCTCAAAACCCCAGGTGAGTGTGCTGCTTGTTTCCTGCCAGGATACTGACTGATACATTTGACCACATCCTTTTATTTCTTTTAAATTCAATGAACATATTGAGCATGTATTAATGTTAAGCCCTAGGGAGACAATAGTAAAACCCAACAAGATCCCCTGCCCTCATGTAGCTTTTGGTCTTGTGGGAGATACAGACTTAATCAAAGGGTGACTCAAATAAGCATAAGATTGTCACTTGATAATTGCTTGGTAATTGAGATGGTGTTATTAAAAGGTGGATAGGAGATTTGACTTGTCTGGGAAGATCACAGAGGGCTTGCCTGAGGAAGTGACAATTGAGCTGGGATTTATTTAAAGAATGGGTAGAATTTAACTAGGACAAGAAAAAAGAGAGGCCCATTTCAAGCAGAGGGCATGGAAAGTGGGAGGAGAGACTAAAAAAAGGCCAATGATTATGGAGACGAAAGAACACAAGTGAGCATGGGCAAGATTCTGGGAAGGTAGGTTGGGGGCTTTGGTACCACATTCCAAAGAGTTTCCAAGGATGCAGTTGACTACACTAGATCATACAAATCAAGAATATCCTTCCATTTCTAGTCATCTTCCATCTGAATGGTCAGTTCCTTTGCAATCAGGTAATGAGGGTTAACAATGCTCAGTCTTTGTTTAGGGTCTCATTTAATGCCTCATAATATTCAATTTCCTTTTAAATAGTATGAAAGGCACCAAGTCATTAGGGTACAAATGCACCACTTAATAACCAAAGCACTTCGCTTGTGCTGTGAAGAGTAATAAGCAAAGCCGTCTAAAATAGAAAAAAAAAAAAAAAAAAAGGATTATTCCACAGATCACTGTGCCTATTAGGTGACAAATTAAGAGCTTCGAGAAAAAGAAGAAATGAGTAATGCTATAATTAAGAAGCAGATCTACCAAAGTCGTCTGTGGAATATTACTCTTATTAACAATGTCCATCTTTGGGAGATATTGATGATTGTTTGAAATTCAAAGTGGGTATTTAAAAGTAACACACTCATTACAGACAGGCCGGAATTTCTGTGTTCTATCAAGTAATTGCCAGAGTCTAAAGTGAGTGAGCACTAAGATTTTGATCTGGATGAAGAGTCTGGAAAAGTGCAATGTCAGGAACCACGAATTGACCTGATGAGAAGGTGGGGAAGAGAATCAAACCCTCGACTCCATCTTGGATCAGTCACCATATGGTGTCTTTATAAGAATGCAGGGCATGGAAGCAGCTAAGGTGTAAAATTTAAGGAAGCACTCATTCTTGGGTCAGCACTTGCATGATCCTGAGAGTGTCTTTTTATACTTCGTACCCTAGCCACCTCTCTTGCCTTATCCTAGTCCTGGCTCTGCAAAGATGGCTGTTATTTTTAGAGAAGGGAAATAGTAAGGTAGCTAGTATAAAAGAAGTATCTGCTTGGCCACAAAGACAGCCAATGGAGATACTCCAAGATGATTTTCTTTAAGGGTCTGTGGTAGACAGTATAATGACGTCCCAGCCCACCCATCACCAGGCCCTGGGGGATGTCCACGTTCTAATCCCCAGGATGAGGTGAAGAATCTTGAGATGGGGGGATTATCTAGATCATCCAGGTGGGTCCATTGTAACCAAAGGCGTCCTTATAAGTGAAAGAGGGAAACAGGAGATTGAGGTGGTCAGAATCAGAGAGAGAGCTGAAGATGCTGTTGCTGCTTGTTTTGAATAAAGAGGAAGGGGCGGCAAGCCAAAGAATGCAGCCATCCTCTAGACACTGGGAAAGGCAAGAAAACAGATTTCCCCCTGGGGCTGCCAGAAGAAATGCAGTCCTGCCAACATCTTGATTTTAGCTCTGTAAGACTTATTTTGGACTTCTGACCTCCAGAACTGTAAGGTAATAAATTTGTGCCACTTAGTTTGTGGTAATTTGTTACAGCAGCAAAAGGAAACTAATATGGGGGCTACTGGTGGGAATACTGGTTTAGAAGACATAAGAAACATTCTGAGAGTCAGGAAGAAAGGAAAGCAAAAAGCAAGACAGTATAACCTGAATGGAGGAACTGGTCCTGTGAGCTGGCATTTGTATGACACCTTGGATGGCACCAAATCTCTTGATCAAATATGCATCATGGCCATAAGGGGCTCAAATGAATCAAAGATTGAGCCCAAAACTAGAGTGTTCTGCAGAAATTTGCCTAATCCATAATCAAGGCAAAAAATATATTCTTTTCAATTGTATTTTGAACTAAGGCAAAAGGAAAAAATCTAGTGAATTGCTTCCAGTTTTTGTTTTGTTTCATTTAACACTGTTCTACAGTATTGGATTTGGGTAGTTGAATGGAACTGAAGTGACACTCAATGGATGTTTATCCCAAGAGGTGAGTGGGGAAGGAGGATACAAAGATATAAAAGATGATTCCTGTCCTGGATATACTCTGTATCTCAGAAAGAAAGAACTGCAGAAAAAACATTTGTTGTATGATCTGTTGTATAATCTGAATTGTCAAATGTGAGAATTTATGGAAAAGGATTAGAACTATGAAGAGTCCAAAGATCCTTTTAAACCTTGAAAGATCTCAAGTGGATCACCATCTTTCCAAAGGTATGACAGTTATACCAGCAGCCATTTTGGAAAATAAAGTTTAGAAGACAGAGATGACCTTTCCTTAGGCTTGGTTAGAAAGGTCTACTTTACAAAGATTTGGGGCATTTTTATTGCAAAGGGACTTGAGATACATTGACTATGTCATCTAGAGAAGTGTTTGGTGGCCAGTGCAGGCAGAGTCAAAACCTGGGATAAGTTGTCTGGGAACTGTGGAATGGTCCAAAGTATGGAATGGAAAGAAGAGCGATCCTATTTGTGTAAGAGGTATCTGCAATGAAATTGCTCCTATAGAAAGCTGGTCCTCTACCACTTTGGCTTTAGGGGTGTTTCTATCAGAGGAAGGAGGAAAAGGGGCTAGAGGTTCTGGACCTAGGACCAAAGTGATATGAGTGAGAGTCACCACCTGCCCATAGGTTTTATTAGAAGATAAGATTCTCAAGGAAAGAGCTGAATCTAAAATCCAGGTAAATTTAAAGGGATGAGGCAGGGAAGGTAAATCCATGGGATTATTCATCACCAGCACAGCAGCTGACATATGACAAGTGTATTGTCACTGAGCCAAGCACGTCATATACATTATCTCATTTCGCTGCACCAACACTGCGAGGTAAGGAGGAGTTTGTCAGACTGTCAGTTGGGGGTACATAAAAATATTCTCCCTTTTCTTCTTGAGCCCCTGTTGCTCTTGGAGGAGAGTTGAGAAAAATATGAGGTTTTAAGAGGTTAAATGGCTTGCCCAAGGTTAAATGGTGAGATATGGAGAAGGCAGGTTTCAAACCCAGCCTGGTATAACTCCAGAGCCTGACGCACTGTTGCCAGGCATGAAACAGTGGGATGGAAGCAGGGGAAACTGAAGGAGTGGGAGAGACGAAGGAAGGCGATGGGACACTGTGGGCACTACGCTGTAGGACCAGTAACGTGTTCTCTCCTCTGTCCTTTTATCAGCACCTGTGCCAATGTCTTACTCCGTTCTCTCTTGGAGGGTTTCTCAACCTCAGCACTACAGACATTTGGGACTGGATAATTCTTTATGATGGGGGACTGTCCTGTGCATTGCAGGATGCTTAGCAGCATCTGGAGTCTCTACCCACTAAATGCCAGGGGCATTCCTCAGCTGCATTCCTCCAGACATTGACAAATGTTCCATGGGGGTATTTTTGCCCCCCAGGTGAGTGTTTCCCATCTCCATCCCTCCCATCGGCCTGTGGTCCCTCAAGGGCAGGCACCCGCCTTATCTCAGGATCCACACCTTGGACAGGGACTTGCTCTCAGGAAGTCTGGTTCTGCTATATCACATGACTAGGAAGAGTGTCCTGATGGCAGATGTTCAGTAACACAACAGGATATGGTATTTTTCCTCAAAACATTCATTGGTTAGATGTGTTTTTCTCTAAGCACAGACTGAAGGCTGCTTGCATCAAAATCAAGTGGTGTTACATGAACAGACATCTGCACACTGATGTTCATAGTGACATGATTCACAGTCACCAAAAGATGGAAACAACCCAGGTGTCCATCAACCGATAGATAAATGGATAAACAAATTGTGGTGAATGCACATGATGGAATATTATGCAGCTGTAAGAAGAAATGAAGTCATAAAGCATCTGACAACATGGATGAACCTGGAGGACATTATGTTCAGTGAAGGAAGCCAGACACAAAAGGACAAATGCTGTATAATTTTGCTACTATAAACTATATACATTGTGTAATCTCATGGAGTTACTAACTTGATTACGGGGCACCAGAAAATAGAAAGAATTTAGAGAATGGAAAGCTAAGGGTTAACTTGTGCAGAATTGGTAAAAAGGATATGTTTTAATCTTTGGAAATGAATAGAAAAGCTGAAAGCCCAACATAATGTTTGTAACTAGCAGTACTATTATGTGGGTATGACAGAGGTTTAAAGGGAAAGTCTAAGGTCATGTATATTACTAAAAGGAAAGCTAAAAAATGTAACATGGAACTGTATAGCATAGTAAAATCTCATATGAAATATGAATATGGGTAAAATTGCATATATAAGACCATTTTTCTTTGAAGCTGAACAAATGTAGGTTAAGATGGCAAAATGTTAATACCAGACAAAAACATTGTGCTAAGTGAAAGAAACCAGACAAAAGTACTACATATTGTATGATTCCATTTATATAAAATGTAACTATAAATCAATTTATAAAGATGAAATTAGATTAGTGGTTATGTAGGGCTAGGGAAGGAATGCTAAGGAATGAAATTGTTCTAAAATTTTTTTGTGGTGATGAATGCACAACATTGTGATTACACTAAAAGCCTTGATTATACACTTTGGATAGATTATATGGTATGTGAATATATTTCAATAAAACTGCTTAATAAATAAATACACAATTGTGCAAGGATAGTGAGAAATAGCAGCTATGTACAGCAGGGGAAACAGATTGAGAGGTGAAGAATTTTCTTGATTTTTTTTTTTATTATTATTATTGAAATAATGAAAATGCTCTAATAATGATTGAAGTGATGAATGCCCAACTATGTCATTAAACCAAATACCACTGATTGTACACTTTGGGTGAATTGTATGCTGTATTAATATGTATCAATAAAATTGATTTGTTTAAAAAAAATCAAGGGGTGTTGCTTTCCAGAAGCATGTTGTATTGGCCTCAGGCTTAGACCCATTTGGTGAGACTCTGTGGGGGCACTTCACTCTGGGTTCTGGGGCTCTGAAGTTTTCCTTTGAGTTTAGATAGTGCTTCATTTAACAAATATTGCCTACCCACCATGACTCACCGTGCTTGACTGACTCATGGGGAAGAACAAGAAAGTCAGGGTCCTTGTCCCCTGCTTGGCTGACGAAGATGCCTCCTAAATGCCTGGAGAGCTGGCTTTCTGTTTTTTAATATCTGGATAGGGCCCAGTTCATCACTTGACTCAGGCGTGGGCTTCAATATTATTGCATGTTGGAAAGCAGCAGAGAGCCGCAGCCACCACCCCACCCCTTATTCTAGGGCAACTGAGAAGGAATCAGATCTCAGCTTTGGTGCAACATGAGCATCAAATAACTTGATGTCTGCTCAGTACATTAAGAAACCTTCAGGATATTGTTTTACCGTTAATTAAACTCACCCACTGTCTCTACAGGACCCCGGAGAGGATGCAGCAGTGGAGTTTCATCTACTTATGGTGTGAGGGGATGATCTCCGTGGAGGTGAGGTCATATGGTGTGTGTGCATAAGCTGGAATCAGCAGGTGACTCAGGCAACCCACACGCACATGGCATAATGAACCAGATCTTATTGAGATGGAGCAGAAAAATCAGAAGGAGAGCTGCGGGCTGGAGATGCAGCCAGTGGACCTGTTTCATTTCAAGGAAGGAAACAGCAGGATCTCATGTGAACCAATGGCTAGCAGAGATGGACATCCTTGAATTAAGAAATGCAAATCCATGCTCAGTCAAGCGAAAAATAAATCCAGAAGTAAAATGGAATTTGGCTATAACTACAACTCAGTAAAATAACCGCATATGGACAAGGACCTGGAAATAACATCTTTTTAAAAAAAATCACTGCTTTAAAAAAAATTTTTCTCGTTTTCTTTATGGATTTTAAAAAATCCTTTAAAAAATAAAACAGAAAATTGCAAAAAACAACTACATAGTTTGTAACTACCAAGGTTGAGAAACAGAACTTCGCTACCCCAAATCTACCTCACGTATCCTGCCCCAATCTCAACTGCTTCCCTCTCCAAAACGACACCACTACCCTGACTTTTGGAGTAATCACTTCCCTGCATTTCTTTTAGCTGTTTGCCCAACCATGCATCCCTAGTTACTACAGTTTAATCTTGCTCAATTTAAAAAATGCTATGCCTTTTAAGTCCTTTGTAATTTACAAGTCCCCCTTCTTCTTCCTTTTTTTTTTTTTTTTCTTTCTCCTGTTCCTTGCAAGCTGTTTTGACCTGTGGAGTTTGCAGACTGCAGACGGAGAGTGTAGTCCAGCCTGCCCTCCTGTCCTCTGTATTTCCTGGAGTTAGGAGGAGCCTTGATCAGACTAACTATGGTTCCTTTGGCAAGATCATAGGTGCTAGGGTGTCCCTTCTCCTGGAGGCATGCAATAACCACTATGCCCTCTTTTCATGATGCTAGCTCAACTCCTCAATACTCTTACTGGGGATTGTAAAGTGGTAATAGTCTCATTCTAGAACTTGGTTTTCACTTACTAGCTGTCATAATTTTATTATTTTTATTTATTTTATTTATTTTTATTCATTATTTGATTACCAGTGATAAACAGTTCTTCTAGAGAAGCCAGGATAAATAATTGATTCTTTCCTTATATTTACTAGTAGAGGAAGCGGGTATGGCTCAATCGATAGAGCTCCCGTTTACCATATGGGAGGCCCCGAGTTCGCTTCCAGGGGCCTCCTTGTGAGGTCAGGCCGGCCCGCGCGGCGCGGTGGGCTGATGCAGCAAGACCTCGCAGCAAGGGGGAGATAAGCAGACACAGAGAAAACGCACAGCAAATGGACACAGCAAACACAAGCAGCAAGGCGGGGGATAAATAAATAAATAAATAAATCTTTAAAAAAAAAAAAAATTTACTAGTAGAAACAGTCTTTTTAGAAGGAGGGAAGCTAAAGAAACTGAATGAAGCTTTATGAGTAAGATAGTCCCTGAATTAATAGTCAATATTTATTATTTAATATTTAAAAGCAAAAAATTGGAGCAAAGTGTCCATCAGGAATGGAATGGATCAGGGAATTAGAGAATACCCCTATAAGATCACCTTCTACCAGCTCTTAAGGACCTGGAAGAGTCCTTATAAGTGATAAGCAGAATAAGAGATTTTATATTCAGTGTGATCACATCCATGTAAAATACATGTTAATAAAAATAGCAGGCTGTATCAACTTAACTCTGGCTATATTTGAATGGTAGGGGTAACCCTAGTTTTCGTTTTCTCTGTTATACTTTTTCCGTGTTTTCCAAAATATCCGTGATGAGCACGTGTTAATCATATACTCCGAGAACTGAGTAAAGTGAGTAAAGAACCAACTTCACTTTGATCACAACAGTGGTGAAACAAGGTTATAGGGCAAGGACTGAGTAAAGCTTACGGGGCAGGATTAGCTAGAGCTTTTTACTGGGAGATGTCTAAATAACTACAAAATAAAATGAACCATCAGGTACACAGAAAAAGCGGCAATCCTTCACAGAAGCAGAACAAACATTGCCTTGTCATAACCACTAGCGACACTCACTAAGCCTCTTTTCTAGGATGTCCCATCAGCATCACAAAGACAATAAGCTGAAACTCATTCTCTCTCACTGCCTGCCCCTCCCTCAGCTTGGGAAAAGGCAATACTTACTCTCTCCAGGCACCAGAAAAAACTTGATTTTTAATTATAGAAGGCACATCACCAGCTGCAGCCAATCAATTGGGTGGCCTTTATTCTACTCTCTGTGTACCTACAGCCTCCACTCTCCATCACCTCCTGGTTCAAGCCCTCATTATTTCTCTCCAGGACTATTTTTCTAGCCTCATATTTGGTCTCTGATGCTCCAGTTTTTCTGAGCCCTTATCTGTCCCCAGTAATGACGATGATGATGATGGTGATGATAGTAGTGATATTGGTCGCTATCCTGACCATGTAGCAAATGCTGGGCAGATCCTAAGTATCAAGTGTTTTTCATGGAATATTCCATTTTCTCCTCATTATAAACCTATGATGATAATATTTATATTTTATACATGTAGAAAAAAAGCGGATCAGAGAGGTTCCTTAACTTGCCTAAGGTCACAAAAATAGAGGTAGAAGAACTGGGATTTCAACCAAGATAGTTTATAAAATATTTACAGATGAAATGATATTATGTCTTGGATTTGTCTTAAAATACTCCAAGAAAACAGTGGGGGAGGAGAGGTGACAAAAGAAACAAAAGTGGCCAAATGTTAATCATGGTCAAAGCTGGGTGGTGAATACCTAGTTGAGGGTGTGTGTGTGTGTGTGTGTGTGTGTGTGTGTGTGTGTGTATTTTATTATCTCCACTTTTGTGTATGTTTGGAATTTTTCATAACTAAATGTTTGTAAAATGTCATCTTTGAGCTTTCTTCCAAAACCAACAACTATAACAATAATCCCAGTGCCCAAATGCTCAAACATTACACCATCTTGCTAGGAACCCAGTATGTGTTGATGATGATGCTGCAAATGAAGAGTGGGTTCCTTAGACGTTTGGTGCTGGAGAAGTTCGTGGTGTTTTTCATATCTCCCCAGATGGAAGAATGTACCTTCTTAACCCAATAACCCATCTTTGCAAGGGTGATAACTTCACATAGCGAACACCCACTCTGTGCCAGGCAGTGTGCAGACAGAGATGAACACACACCATTCCTGCCCTTGTGAAGCCCACAGGCTACCAGGGGGATGGGACCACGGCAACAGCTGATTACAGTAGAGGGTGGGAAGGGCTGTATTCTAGAACTGAACGAAGAGGTGTGCAATCCCAGGGGAGGAAATGACTCAATTTAGAGTCACTTTGCACTGGGTTTTAAGGGTGGGAAGGCATTTTCCAGGAAGAGAAAATGCATGCTCTTCAGGCAAACTCAGAGTTCTGAGAGGGCACGGATGGCTCATTTAGGCCCTGAAAGTCAGGGAGGGTGGCATCAAGTGCCCAGGGACAAGGCCAGGGCGAGGCTGGAGCCGATGGTGAAGGGAACTGTCTGCTGAGCTATGGTGGTTGGGTGATGAGGAGCTGAGAGCGTTCTTCACTTGGACATAACCTGAGGTGTGTATCAGGAAGGTAAGGCCGTGAGCGGTGTTGGCTGGTGGGGCATTGTTTGAGGGGAAACTGGGAGACCACTGAGAAGTGAGAATAACGGATGCAGGTGAGGTGCCACTGAGGAGATTTGAGGGTGGAATATCGATGTGCGCTGTTTAATCCCTCCTGGTCTTTAAGATCATTTTAGGCTGTTTGGAAGCCAAATAATTCCCCAAAGATTGGAAAGATTCTCTAAGATGGCGTATGCTTTGAAAGAGTCTCCACCAAGGAGAGGTAAGATCTGAGGTAATTTGATTTATCTTCATCCATTTTCATTAGCACTGGAAACAGATGGCCTTGCTAGCCTGGAAACTTCCTTATGTTCCCTTTGTCAGTGCCTGTGTGACTCTAGTCTAATGTTTAATTATCTCTGCTCATTTGCCGAGGCATGGAGGGGAAACAGAGGGCTAACCTTTTCTTTCCTGCACCTTTCATGCTTGCCTGTCAGCTGAGTTTTTTCCTCTAAGCTCCAAGGAATATCTATTAGCCTTGAGGTTGTGTTGCCATGACAACGAGTGGAACAGGTACAATATAGAGAAGAAAATCAAGAGAAAGAGGGAGGGGTTTCTTCTAGCGACTTTGCTTCCATGCACGGAGGCCCACTGCCTCAGCCATCTGGGCAATGCGTGAGGGCCAAACTGGGGCTCACTGGGTGGCAAAAGAGGACTGACCTCCGAGGGGTGGCTTTGGAAACTAGTCAGTCCCTCTGGAGTGACTGAACAGGGGTAGGGGGTGGATCTGGGACGGTCCCACAGCAGGTAAAACGTTAGGCAGAATTGGGGAGGTGGGTGGCAATTCAACCACATTGAAAAGAAACTGAAGTCCTATCTACACCAAGCCATCTAGGAAATATCTGCAGTCTTTAAAGATCTTTAAAAATCCTTGCAAAGTCTTTAAAATTCTGACTTGGCAATTCTATTTCTGAGAATATATCCCAAGGAAATCATACTACATCTAGAATTTTTAAAAAAGTTTTATACCCAAAATGTTTGTTGCAGCTATGACAATAGAAAATGTAGTAGAAACAGTGGGAAATAGAAAATGTCCAGGAACAGGGGAGTTGTTGAGTAGGCTCTGAAATACCCTCTCATTAGAATATTATGTAGCCATAATAATCTAAAATGCTTATATATGGCTATAAGGGGAAAAGAAGCAGTCCACATTTTAAAAACAAAAACAAAAGGAAGTCACTGGGAAGCGGATGTGGCTCAATCGATAGGGCTCCCGTTTACCATATGGGAGGCCCAGGGTTCGCTTCCCGGGGCCTCCTTGTGAGGGCAGGCCGGCCCACGCGGCGCGGTGGGCTGATGCAGCAAGACCTCGCAACAAAGGGGAGATAAGCAGACACAGAAAAAACACACAGCAAATGGACACAGCAAACACAAGTAGCAAGGGGGGGAAAGATAAATAAATAAATAAATCTTAAAAAAAAAAAAAGGAAGTCCCTATATGCACAAAAAGAAAATACTGGAAGAAAAATGTACCAAATCATCCACAACTGTTATTATTGGGTAATGGGGTATAGGTGTTTTCTTTCTTTCCTTTTTTTCCCTTTCTTTCTTTGAAGGGGCATATTTTAAAAATGCCTCTATTGAGCATGCGTTACTTTTCTTATAGGAAGAAAATAACAACTAAAAAATACATTCTACAATCTGTAATCAGCCACGTTGCCAAGTGAATGAGTTGATGGTCTTGCTAACTACAGATAACACAGGCCACTTATTACACTTTTTTTGGGGGGGAGGAGGCTTTTTTATGTGCCAGCTTATTTCTAGGCATTGTAAGAGCTATAAATCCAAATGACAGGGAGTCTTTGCCCTCACAGATTTGATAGGTTAGGTCGGTAGGCTTCTGGATGGTTCCATAATAGAACATGCTGAATGGACTTTGTCTCAACATAGACAATCTGCATGAACCACACAGCAGACAGGTTGGTCTACACTGCTGAGTCTATAATCAGCCTCATCATTCTTAATTACTTGGGATTCCAGGCAGGGTTTAAAGAAATTATCCCATGGCTGAAGAAAGCGCCAGAGAGTGTTTAGTTTACCTCTACATGTGCACAGGTGGGGATTATGAGAAACCTGCCCCCGTGAAGGGCCCATCTGTTGGGATTGTTTTCCTTTCCCACTGCTCCTCAGTCTGCAGAGAGCCCTGGCACAAGCAAGAAGCAGGTACATGTGCCTTTCAGCCATCCACAACAGTTTAAGAAACAAATAGATCTAGAATAATAGTTGATGAGAAGAACGCAATGTGACAGTAACAGTAATAATGATAACGAATGGCCAGGTTTATTGAGCACATAAAACATGCTGTAAATCTGTCAATAACTACAATAATCAGACAGTCATCATCACCCTTATTCTTCACAACCCTTTACAAGGTAGGCGCATTATTTCGATTTTATAGACAAGGAAACTGAGGGTCACAGAACTTTAATAATTTGCTCAAGATTACATAGCTAAAAAAGTGGAAAAGCTAGAATTCAAAGATAGGAGCCAGGGTACTTAAAATCTACTCTGTCCTGTCCCCCTCCATCCCCACTCCCACCACTGCTTGGCCATTTAGTGCTTCTGACAAGCCTGGGAAGTGTGGGGCATCGTAACAATTTTTAAAGATTACGGAACTGACACAGAGAGGTTTGATAATTTTCCCAAAGGCACACTCCTAGAAGGCAGCATAGCTGGGACTTGAACCCAGCTAGTGTCTGCATGACGCTAAAGTCTGTTTCTGTCCTCCTTCAACATGGTGGCCCTGTCACCCAAGTGTGGCAAAGAGCACCAGTCAAATATTTCATTCCTGACACTTAACCCTGGGCCCAGTACACTGCAGGGACCCAAAACTACTTGTTGAATGGACGAGTAAAAGGATATTAAATGCTGAAAAATGCTAAGCAAGACAGTGAAAGTGCTCAAGGTGCATATAATTCAAGGATTGTTTTTAGGAGCCAATAAAATCTTGTTTGCTGCTTCCTCTGTGGGGTTCTAACACATTTATCCTCCCCACCTCCAGAGCAGGGAGCCACAACCAACTCTCTAGAAATGATTGCAGTTTGGGGAGGCTCAGACAAGCAGCCAGGTGTGCAGCCACCTGCCATAGTGCTGGACATCAGGTTAGCCAGAGACTCACCCCTGACCACATAAAGCCTCAAGACAGTTCTCACTTCTAAGAGCTTGCCTCTGAGACAGAGTGCCTGGGAGAATGATCCAGAAATGCCAACCCAATCAGTATTGATCCAGCCACCCAATAAACATCTACAGGGATGAATAACACCTCCTCCCTGCCCTCATGAGCTATCTGTTCAGGGGGGATCAGGGAGGGCAGACAGATAAGCATACTTTTAGTGCAGAGCCTTGGGGGCTACTGAGAGGAGATGAAGTAAAACATCACTGCACTTCCAAGAAGACAGTCCCTAACTCTGCCCAGGGGTGTGAACTTTAGTTACAATCCCCAGGGGCTGTGCTACTCCTTAGGATGGGAATCTGAGAGATCCTTCCAGTATTCCAGTAAAATGAACACGTCTTCCAGAGTGTCCTGGTTGTAGCTTTGCTAGTGGGAGTCCTGGAGCCATCTCCCTGTCAGACCCTGTCTCTAGGGGGCTGGGGAGCTCCCTGTACTGCCTTTCTGCCCTGGTCCTTGACACAGAAGATGGAGCCTGAATTTGGTGTGCTGGGCCCTGGGACAGAGCTAGTTTAGTGGTGACGTGGGCTTCGGCGTGCCAATCGCAGCCTCAGCGCCTCCTAGCCGCTGAGTAGTAGATGAGGCCCTACTGGAGTAGGGTAGGCCCTTACTCCAATATGACCAGTGTCCTTAGAAGAACAGAAGAAAAAACACAGAGGAAAACACCACGTGAGGATGGAGGTGGAGACTGGAGTGGCGCTGCCATAAGCCAAGGAGAGCCTGGGCCTATCAGAAGCTGGGAGAGGCTCCATGAGAGAAATCAGGCAAGATGGGCAGAGCTTCAAATGCCAGAAAAAACATTTCAGACCTTGAGTGGTACAAGATAGGGAGCTATACTCCTTAAGCTGGGGAACAGTGCACCCAAAGGGTACATGGGGTGATGCCGTGTGGGGTGACGCCTGCCCCAGTGCTGGAGAGGAGGGCCTGTGCTGACTTAGACCAAGGTTCAAACCCCAGTGCCACCACTTACGGCCTGTGTGGCCTTGGACATGCCATATAACCTCTCGGCCCCAAAGTTACTCATCTACAAATTGGTGATAATCATAATCAGTAATTACAGCTTTTGGGGCTTGCATAGTACAAACCCTAATAAAAGTGGTGGTTGAAGTCAACAGTGTCCTGGAGCCAGCTCCTATTGGCTCGCAAGAGCTGATTTGTGTCCATCTCTTCCCAATTTTGAGTTCACTGATGTCATGTTAGTGTTTGAAATTGGCCATGGTGGGAATATTTACACCATGGGAACTGGCAACTGCTACAAATCAGCACAGGACACCACACCACTGCGTGACACTAAATCTGTTTGGGTGAGCGGATGAATGGGAGCAGCGGCTAATACAACCATCCTGCCTCACTGCCCCACAGGGCCCTGCAAACACACCCCACAAGAGGCTGGCTCTCATCTTCTGAGGATTCCCAACTGTGTGTGACTTTTGCTTCATCTAGGTACCTCTTTGTACTATATGTGATTAAGATATTTAAAAGAAAACTCTGAACTACTTCCAGAAATCGAAAACTCAAAGCTACACACAGGTAAGTAAAATGAAAAGAAGACAATTTTATTACATCCTAGCTTGATACTGTAGCCTGCCTGAAGATGTAGAGCCTGAGGCCTACTTCCTCTTTGCTAAAAAGGGAGAAGAGCAAGTATCCAAGACCTGTTAGAGCAGACTAGCACCCCACTGAGACTTTCCTCTTGATATACCCAGGAGGATTGAAAGAAAAAGAAAGGAAACAACATTTTCACTAAATGATTCGATGGGATGCTATTCCATGCCCCACCCCAAGTCATCTCACATGTAAGTGGAGCTCTGTGGAAACAAACAATAGATGATGCTGGTAGATTTGCAGATAGTGAGAAAACCCACTATTATGATTATTTAATTAAGCATGGATGATCAGTGAGGTAAACACAGACTTCAGGTTAACTTTTAAGCTAAAATAAAGGAGTGTTTTGGACCCACCTTGTACTCTCTCATGAGAATAAATTGTTAAATTTGAAGGAATTTAGTAAGCCAGTTGACAGCACACTGGTACCTTGAAACCAACTTTGGCAGGAATCTTTACACCTTGGAAACCAGCAAATGCTGATCTGAGCTCTGCCCACCACCAGAGACTGGTTAACACATTCACCAGCACACCACTGACTAAAGTTTGCCATGTCATTTTGAGCTTGTTTAAGCCTGTTTATGTCCTAGCTTTAGACTTCTGGGGGGTGTCCATTCCCTTCCCCCTGCCTTGGAGAATTGGTGTGGAGACACTTGAGATGCAATCCAACAATGTCAATGTCCTTTAGTCCGATGAGCTCACTTCTATTACTGCATCTTAAAGAAGAGTGATAGAAACCACTGCTGAGAAATTTGCTCTAATTGATTATTGTATAAAAAGTACACTGACAATACTTCTTTCTAACTCATACTCTTTAAAGAGCTATTCTGGGGAAGCGGGTGTGGCTCAATCGATAGAGCTCCCGTTTACCATATGGGAGGCCCCGGGAAGCGAACCCGGGGCCTCCTTGTGAGGGCGGGCCGGCCCAAGCGGCCCGGTGGGCTGATGCAGCAAGACCTCACAACAGGAAGCGGGTGTGGCTCAATGGATAGAGCCCCCGTTTACCATGTGTGAGGCCCTGGGTTCGGTTCCCGGGGCCTCCTTGTGAGGGCAGGCCAGCCCGTGCGGCGCGGTGGGCTGATGCAGCAGGACCTCACAGCAAGGGGGAGATAAGCAGACACGGAGAAGACACACAGCGAGTGGACACAGCAAGCACAAGCAGCAAGGGGGGGATAAATAAATAAATAAAT
>JAQZBX010034237.1:0-25070 GCA_029593785.1 Cabassous unicinctus
TCTACTCACAGTACTTTGGTGATCATTGCTCCACTTGGTATGTCCTTCACACAGTTGGCATGTTGCAGTACCATTGACCCTAGAGAGAAGTTAAGAAAGTAGGTTCCAGTATTCCACTGACTGGTCCCTTGGAGGAAGGGAACGCTCACAGCATTCATCTTGGCCCTGCTTGCTGCCACTTCCTACACCATCCCAGAGCACGTAGCCCGGTGTGGTCAAGTAGGAAGGTGGGTCTACAAAGTCAAGGATCTGTGGAAAGGTCAAGCCTCTGGCTGAGTCATTGCCCTGCTGCTGCTGCCAAGGGGAGAGGACAGCAGAAGGCAATGGCCTGCAACAAAGCCACCTGTCTGCTAAAAGGACTTGAAAAAGGAGCTTTGCAATACCCAGTGCTTGGCTGGGGGACCTCTGTCTTGGCAGGGCCCCACTTTGAGCCCCTGCCCTGTGCCCCAGCCCTCCTGTCTGGGTTCAGGTCTCACAAGCCTGGACACATGGCACAGATGCAGAGAGTTCCCATGCCCTGGCCTCTTTTCTCCTGATATTACATCCCATGGGGGCTCGTAGACAAACCCATTTAAAATGGATAAGCAAAAGAAGGCATTAAACAGGCTGTAGGCCATAGTTTCATTCACCAATAACCCCCTGGCTGGCTTGCCAAATGTGTTACCTGATTTTGTCTAGGTTCTTGACTTATGCTGCAGAAATGAATTTCAGAGCACATTGGGTTAATTAGGCCAGCAACTTATTAAGGTAGGGAGGGAAGAGAAATGGAAGAAAATAACAGATCATGGGTCCCCGGTAGAAATAAGAGGCTAAAGAGTGATAAAGAGGGATGATTTATAGACTATAATTTCCCACTGTACATTATAAATGACCAGGTTTTACTTGCATGTTGTTCCATGCAGGGAGGACACAGTGAGAGCAGGGCACAGAAGCCAAGAGGGGCTTGGGAGAGAGTGGGGAAGATTTGATATTTGCACTTGCTTTTTAAGCCATTAATTATTCCACCCCTTTGCTAATGGCATGGGAGGAGTTCCAGCTGTTTGCTGTTTTGATTGACCACCCACCCATCAATCCCCCTGGTGGCCCCAATGATAATATCCCTGGATAACATCCAGGGCTTTTCCTGGCTTCCAGAGGAAACCTTGTTCTGGATGAGAGCAATCTCATGAGGACCTTCCAACAGCCATCTTGGAGGTATTGATATCCCTGTGGACTTCTTGCCAGGTTCCAGATCCATCTATTGATATCCTATTTTACTAGCCAGCTTTACAAGTGTCCATCAATTGATGAAAGTATAAATAAAATGTGATATAAACATACCATGGAATATTATTGAGCCATAAAAAGGAATGGAGTTCTGCTACATGTGACAATATGGATGAACCTTAAAGACGTGTTAAGTGAAATGAGCTGGAAACAAAAGGACAAATATCATATGAGCTCACTAATATGAAATAATTAGAATAAGAAAATTCATAGAGTCAGAATCGGGATCATATATTAGCAGGGGTCAAGTTGGGCATTTGGAATATGTAGTTAAAACTTTACTGATACAGAATTTCTGTAGCAGGGGATGGAATATAGTTGTTAATGGAGAACAGTGATAGTAGATAACATCATGAATGTAACTAACACCACTGTATTATGTATTTAAAAGTGGTTAACGGGGAAAATTAGAGATTGTATTTTCACTAAAATAAAAAAAAAAATTATGAAAACTAGAACTGTACAACATGATGAACTCTAATGTAAGCCACAAAGTATAATTAATAGTACAATTATAAAAACAATCTTTCATCAATTATAACAAGTGTACCATAGTAATCCAAGGTGATAGTAATTGGAGAAGGGATATATGGGTATATGGGTGCTTTGTATTCTCTGTGTGATATTTTGTAAACCTAAAACATCTCTAAATAAATAGTACTTAAAAATATAGAATGAGACAGAATATATGTCTGTAGGATACAACAAATCTTACTGGGTGGCACTTGGACAAGTTTGCAGGAAAAGAAAATTCTCTCACAGGAAGAGATCTTCCAGAATCACTGGTGGGTGTGGTGCCACCACCCAGAAAGGGTGCAGGCCAAGGGAACTCCCAGGTGAGAGGATAATTGGAGAGGGTATTATATGTCTAGGTGATGGCACTCAGCAGCATGGTGGGAAGTCACAGAGTCAGAGAGCTCCAAGGCAGTAGCCATTTGTGGTGGTTTATAGCTACAGGGCTTGTGTTACATATGGTTAGTAGACATTGGATGCAGTTCTGCAGAATAGGCAGGCTTTAACTAGCCTATATTTAAACTATTGGATATGTAAAATTCAAGTTTGGTGTACTAATGTTCTTTCTTTCTTGTGAAGAAATAAACTCAGGAGCCACAGGGACCATCTATGGTCCTTTTATAGAATTATCCCTCTCCAGGACCCATGTTGTATTATCTATGTGGTATGTTTCAAAATTCCTGAGTTTGGAGACAGTGATAAAGGATCCTAATGACACAGAATCGAGTATTCAAACTAGAATTTCAAATCCTGTTCCCAGTCAGTTTGCCCATTTAGTGGTGGAAATTTTCAAGAGAATAGTTCAGAAAATTTTGATTTGTTCAAACTGTATAGTCAATAGAGTGACATCATGACCCCTTGGTGCATGTCCCTGGCTATCTGTACAACTTGGTGAGTGTTATCTACTCACATGAAGCATGAGGTGTTGGTGAGTACACATAGGCCTCCTTCAGAGTGCAATAAATAATCTAGGGCTACATGGTCATCTAACACCAGGGACCCTAAAGAGCAATGGGATTCCATCAAGAGATCCAGTCACTGGGCCATTTGTTTGATTTGTATGGATAACTCTTTGGATATGGCTACTTGTTTTTATTTTCAATTCTATGTGATATTTTGCACATGTGTCATGCCTACTACCCCCATCAGTGATTCTAGGGTGGTTAGTACCACGGGGACTATTAGTAAGGCTCCTTTGTGGCACTGGAGAGATGTAGTATGATTTATGGGGGAAAGTTCTTGGGGAGCAGTCCTATATCTGAGTAAATATTGAAGTTTTGAACAAACCAAACATAGAAAATATAGTCCAAGTTGGGAGCAAGGGAAGATTGTATTAGGAAAAGCAGTTTATTACATGTCCTACATGTCCTCCATTCACTTCTTGACCTTTTCCCTGGGGCATCCCCTCCAGGGTCCCCCCCTCCTTGTCCCCACAGTGTTGGCCTCTTCTGTCTTCCCCCTCCATCCGAGTTTGGTTTCTGTACTTCTGACCCTGTGCTCAATACTGCACTGCTCCCTTCTCTTCAGCCCTCCTGCTGTTTTCCTCTAGGGTCTGCTATTCACTTGCCCAGTTTGGCCAAGTCCCTCTGCCCTTACCCATCTCTTCCCACCTGCCAAACATGTCCCTTCTCAAACACAGCACAGGCACATGCACACACACACACACACACACATATATATATCTATTATAGTATATAACATAGGTATAGTTATTTCACATATTTTCTTAATCTTGTAAGGTTTTAGACATATTTTCAGGTAGGTAAATTGTACATCTATCTCATTATTATATTTTTCCCATTATTTTTCATTACTCCATAATTTTCCATAAAATGTATGGCTGTCATTTATTCAAATGTTGCTAGTTGATTGGCAGGTACACAATAACTACTATTTTGCTAATAGAAACCATTTAGCCTTGAATAACTTTACATGCTTCCTTGTAGATATACATTAATTTTTCATCAGGCAAGGTACATGAATACATAATAAAAGTGCTGGTTCTAATATCAATGTAATTTTTCCATTTGATGTATATAGTCATCAAATATGCATTAAGGATGTATTATGGTTGCTCTGAAAAAATTGTCTTTTCAAGTTTCATTTCCACCTAACACAATGTGAGAGTCCTGGGACACTGGCCCTCTGTCAAGGACTCTGAAATTTTTGAAGATTTTCTGGCCTCCAGTTATTTCACTGATGCTGATTAAACTTGGCCTTGGGCACAAATGTTCTCTTAGCCAAATGATCTCTGTTCCTTCAACCTGACAAAATATCCTTTTCTCAGGAAGTGACAGAAGCTATGATAAGAAAAAAAGGTAAGTAGAGAAGTAAGCACCATACCAATCCACATGGAAGGCATACCCCTCTCTTTCCCTAACCTTGTATTCCATAATGGGCTAGAGAAAGGAATTCGGGTCTCCTCAACTTAAGCTTTGTCTTTTCATATGTATCTTCTTCCCACTTATCTATTACCTTGCAAGAATATTCCAAAGGTGTCTTAAGGAAACCCTGCTTTCCTCAAATCTTTGTCTTTCTGAAGACCTTCCAGTGCCACAGGACCTGTTACACATCCTTCAGACTGCCATTCTCCTGTATCCTACTTCTTGCCCACCCCCATCCATCTGACAGCCTTGCACCAACCTACAATTCTCCACACTTTCCCATGGTGTCTACACTCACTACCACCTTGAAGGTCCAATTATGGTTTCTGCTGCCTAGAATCTCCCACCTAATTCCTTACCATCCCCAGCCCTTCAGAACCATCTTCAGACATTTCCCCAAAGCCAGATATTTGTTTGAAAGCATCATTACTTTTGTAAATACTTCTGTATATAGGCAACCATTGTGTTGGGTCAGAAAATATTTATGTAATCTAAGTATCTTCTTAAAAATTTAATTAAAAAAAGGAGAAATAAAATAAAAAATCAAATTTTAAAAAAAAAAGAAAGAAAGGAGCCCTTGGAAAGGTTATTTAGAAAGATACCCAAATTCCTGAGGTGGCT
Source organism: Cabassous unicinctus (assembly GCA_029593785.1). Taxonomy (NCBI): domain Eukaryota; kingdom Metazoa; phylum Chordata; class Mammalia; order Cingulata; family Chlamyphoridae; genus Cabassous; species Cabassous unicinctus. The sequence goes on from JAQZBX010034237.1 coordinate 4,785, forward strand.
GGTATGTCTTAAGGAAGGTCCTTTGACTTCTAATGCCAGGGAGATCAGATGGTCAGACTCAGTCCTGGCAGTTTACTGATATTGAAGTGCACATTTTCTTTGTGTGATGGGTACACTCATGTAACAAATCAGCCTGGTAATGGTGCCTGTTAATTTGGTCACACAAGTACTGGATTGATTGTTACTGTGAGGACATTTTGTGCACCTAAATCATTAATAAGTTGGTTGCACTTTATGGCTGTTTATGTCTACATTCAACTAAGGAGATTTCCTTAAGCTATAAGTGATGATTTCAACAGTCAGAAGAGAAAATTGACATCACTATTTCAGCCCATCAGTTCCCCCAGTGGAATTCATCTTGGCCTTCATTGGAGGTCCTGGTTTACAATCTGCTCTACAGAACTTGGACTTGTGCAACCCCAATGGTGCATGAGAAAAACCTTTTGAAATTTCATAATATTTATAGATATCAACTATCAATTCTGTTTCCTTATAGAACCCTGACTAATACACTCTAGGAAAGTGACTTGTGTATTTGTTTCAGTAAACCAGGAAAGGTTCACTGGCCCTTCTCACTTCTCCTGAGTACAGTAAATTGCCATCCTGCAGGACTTCAGCATACAATAATGTGCCACGCTGAAGGACCATGAGAGAGAGGCTGTAGTTCATTTAAATCAACACAATAAGTGAAAGAACCAAAACTCAACTCCCTGGGTGGAGTAGAAACAGGATTTAATATGACACTCAAATATAAGATTTGCTGTTTACAAACAATAAATATTACTGCTACACAATAGGTCATTTTTTTTTTTAACTACAAGAAATTCAATAATCTCTCATCCCCTCAAGTATACCCTCCCACACACCTCATCTAATGTGGTCCCATAAACCTCAGGAAGCAGCAGCATGCAGCTGGAGCTGGGTTCAGATTTGACATGGGTCTGACTGAGTCCTTTCTTCCTCAGTCATTGAATTTTGACTGGGTGGAAATGACCTCTCTGCTCTTCTCTAGGGCTGAGGGACTAGGGTGAGATAGGGAGGAAAGCAGTCACTCCTGGTAGGTTCTGATGATACAATGTTTGCTGCACCATTGAAAGGCTAGAGTGTGGTGAGGCAAGGATGGGGCCCCTGGGAGCATCATGGGTGGGCATCCATGGGTCTGAAAGTGCAGTGCTTAGAATGGCAGCAAGTGGTCCACTGGAGTCCAGGAAAGCCTGTCAAGGGTCAGGGTCATGCCAGGCAGCAGGAGAGGTCAGGGGTAGGTCCAGTCTGAGTGGTTGGGGGAGATGTGCTCACTTGGCTTGGCATATTCTGGTTTGGGATGTCTAACCCTCCTGACCAACTAGACCAAGAAGAGTGAACCTGAGGTTGGCAGGCACCAGGACTTGTTAGTAGTTGCCCTCTGGGAACATGAGTCCCTTCTTTTTCCTCCACAGAATGGTTGTGTGGGCTCCTTTATTGGTGTTGGTCCCCATGGGTAAAGACCATTTGGTCAGGAGGAAATGACACATACCCAATGGATCCATTGAATAAAAGACATTGGCACTGTCAGGGATATTCAGTTCTGTTGAGATGGGAAGAATGGCAATCAATTGTGATACTGGGGCTACAGAGAAACCCACCTCTTCTGGTCACCAAGAGGGTCAGTCTGAGCCAAATACATTAGTCACCCAATCCAAATCCAAGACCACCAAGGACCCCTCTGATTGACATGAGCCCAAAGGCAAGACTTGAGAAGCTTTGATCCTAAGGAATCTTGTTCAAAAATTATGAGTCTCCACTACTGGCAACCTCAGCCTAGAGCTGTCAGAGGGTCCTCAAAGCCTGCCACCGCACTCCCCACATTCCAATGCCTTCACTGATGGTGATCTTGGAGCTGGAATAAGCCTTATAGAATGCAGACATGTCCCCTGAATCCCACATTCCTTGGTACAAGGCTACTGAAACCCAGGAAATGGCAAACCATGGCCAGACTTCTTGAGCAGGGAGCCAGGGAATCCTCCATGCCTTGGGGCACCTCACAGCAAGTAAGGACTTCCTCTCTGATTCTATTTTCCACCTGTCTCCTCTGGCCTAGAGCCTACTATAAGGTAAAGTTGCCCTGGAATTCTTGCTTCTGCCTCAAATGCATGCCTCTTTTTCTAGATCCTTATCCCTTCTAAGTTTCATTCTTCCTTTTCTTTAGGATGTGGCCCCACCCACCCTCACCATCTCCCCACAATGGTGAATACAGAAAAGAGATTTTAAAAACAACTTCCAGCCAATTAGGAATGATAAAAGTTAATGCTTCAGAGAGCATGATCAGTCCACCAAAAAGGAAATAAATTTACCCTTGGGCACAGGGAAATATTATATGCTGTCACATTGTTTTCCTTACCCATTGGGGATGAGAAACAGGCACATAGGTCGTAAGAAGCTGCTTCTTCAACCTAATCCCCAGACTACTTGGTTTTGTGTCTTGACTGTGAATATGGATTTAGCATTCCAGAGGCTCCAAAGTGGATTAAGGTGATTTTGCTTTAATTTTAGTATCATATCTGCAAGGATTTTAATATTGTTGTTTATGCACAACACATCACATGCTAGCCAGGGGACACTCTGTGAAAAGAGACCGTGGGCTTGGCCTCATGACCAATGGCCAAGTGGAGAAGGCCTTTTACTTGGCTCCTGAAGGATGACAGCTTTCAACTAAGTCCCTCACTGCCTGGGGAACTTCCCAAGATGGTACAACACTGAGAGATGGAGCCTGAAAAGAGAAGTCATTGTGGGAACTAGGGGCTTCCTCAGGACAGGTAAGGATATGTGGAAGATGCTGACAATCACCCTTTTGGCAGGTTTCCTGTGGCAGATGGCCTCAATCCTGGGGGTTAAGATGTGGTGCTGGGGACACCCCCTCCCTGCTGTGCTCTCCAATGAGACCCCTGACTTTCTTTGATCCTCTGAAATCAGTTTCACTAGCTTGTATTCCTCTGGATTGTTCTCCTTCAGGTTGTGCTTCTCCTTGGCTCTGCAGATCATTGCCAGAGCCTTATCTTGGCAGGTCAGCTGGGGAATATCAGAGGACAGATCATCAGGACTTTGGCAGTGAAGGCAGCTCCCTCAAGAACAGGGGCTAGAAGGTCTTTGGAGCTCTGTCAGCACTGAGCAAAAGGTTCTGTGCCTCCAGGCAGAGCTGGGTGAATGAGACTTACTGACTTATGCTCCCCTGGGAGACCTACATGGAATGAGGATGTCTTCTCCAATCCTTTGAGCCCCCATATTCATAAGAACTTCCCCTCAGTCTTACAGCTCCTTCCCCTGAGGGCTGATCCCCCTCCTTTGTGTCCTCAGCCTGCACAACACCTACAGCATTTAAGGGCTCCAAGGACGCAGGAACCCAATAAAGGAAAGTCTTGGAGATGGATGTGAACAGCCTGAACAGGTCTCTGTCACCTCCTCTCAGAACACCTCAGACACTTCATTGCCTCTGGGATCTGCACACTGGAACAAACTTCTCCAGGATGACAATATGAGTGAACTCTAAGCACAGACATCTAGGCCAAGTCTGGATGTCAGGGAGGAGGAGGAGCTTGAAGCCCATGGGACTACCACATGTTGGGCTTGTGTTGGGGCAGGTGACAGACCTCACCTGCCTCACCCCAAGTGCCTGGGCACAGGCAGGGCTCAGATGAAGGGTTATACAAGTCACAGTTTAGTTATGACCCCCTAGCTCCAGATGGCCAAAGAAGTGCAGCCCTGGGCAGTGTAAAAGAGCACCTCAGCCAGCATGTGTGTGGATGGGGCTGGGGTTGTATGATCTGCAAATCTATCCAGGGTCAGGTGCCCTCACTACCACCACCCTACTCTCTGCACCAGGATGTCAGGGAGTACATGTGACCCATGTAATGTGACCAGTCCTATCTCCTCTCAGACTTTGCTTCACCCCCTGACCCCTGCACCTTCACTCCTGGCCTCCTTACACCTAATCATGTGGTCCAGGAACCTGCTGTATGTATTAGTCAGCCAAAGGGGTGCTGATGCAATGTACCAGAAATCTGTTGGCTTTTTGTAAAGGACATTTATTTGAGATAGAAGCTTACAGTCACAAGGCCCTAAAAAGTCCAACTCAAGGTTACTTAAGAGGTACTTTCTCACCCAAAGTCTGTTGCCACATGTTGATGCAAGATGGCTATGTCTGTGAGGGCTCAGCATTCCTCTTTCCTCTTAAGGCTCTGTGGTTCCAGCTTCTTCTGATCTCAGCTGTAGGCTGGCCAAAGCTCATCTCTCTTCCCAGGGCACATTGTTTTCTGGGCTCAGCTGATCTGGTCTCTTCCCAAGGTCAGCTGTAGACTATCAGGCTCATCTCTCTTCCTGGGGCCTTTGACATGTCTAATGAGCTGTCTATGTCTGTGTGAGAGTCTCTTTTATCAGCCCAAGGGAGCTGGGACTCAACTCTGAGTTGCACTCTAATGACATGATCAAATCAAAGTCCTAATCTTAACATAATTTAATTAGATGTCTCAGCTGAATCTAATAAAATCAAAGGGTATCATGCCCAGAAAAATGGACCAGGTTACAAACATAATCAATTCTATTTTTGAATTCATAAATAATATCAAACTGCCACACTGTACTTGGGGTTCTCCAGGCTGTCCCTGACCTTTCTTCCTCTCAGGGCCTGCACCTGTGAGGTCCTCCCAGCTGTCTGAACTCAAGATGGAAGCTTCATTTCTCCAAATCTCCTGATCATCTTTGTATGCACAGTCTTCACTTCTTCCAGATCTGATTGAGTGTCCTTCCCAGCCTACAAGAATGGTAGCTCCGAGATGGCAGAGAAGGCATATGTCAATCATTCCTCATAAATTTCCAGACCCTGTGAGGGGCAACAGGTGACTGTCACATGCCCAGATCACCATGATTCTCTTGTAATTGTTGTCATTGTTTAGATCCAGGCTGATGTGGATAATGACGGAGTCACACACCTGCTTGTTATAGAGTGGCCCTGGGCCCAAGGTTCTGGGATGCATAATGTGGCCTTGGGCCAAAGAGGAGGAGGTAATACTGGAGGTTGAGGTGAGTCCTGGAACTTCAGACATGAAGTGGGAGTTGTAAACATTGGCCAATTTGATGTGATTATGAATTCCCAAAATATAATTGGATCATGCTTGTAAACTGATCTGTCAATCTGGGCATGATTAGGTTATGATTACGGTGTTGAGCTCCACCCCTTGGTGGGAGGGGAATCAAATATAAAAGGCATGGCAGAACAGTTTTGAGTAGTGGTTTTTGAGAAGCAGTTTTGATGTTGGAAAGAAGGCCCCAGGAGAAGAGAATCAAGCCGTTCACCTGATTGTCTACAGCTAACCTTGTGGAGGAAACGCAGCCCCAGGAAGAGAGGAACCCAAGAAACCTGAACCCTGGCAAACGTCTGCAGCTGTCTTGCTCCAACACCTGGCAATGGACTGTGGTGAGAGAAGAAACTTAACGCTTTATGGCCTGGTATCTGTGGACTTCTACCAATAATAAATACCCTTTATAAAGACCAACCCATTTTTGGTATTTCACATTAGCACCCCTTTGGATAACTAACACAGAATTTGGTACTGAGGAGTGGGGAAGTGCTTTTGTAATTACCAAAATGTTGGAATGGTTTTATAAATGGGTAAGGGGTATTTTTTGGAGGAATTGTGAAAGGCTTGATGGAAAAGGCCAAGATCACTTTGAAGAGACTTTTGATAGTAATATGGATGCTAAAGAGACTTTCTATGATGCCTTAGAAGTAAATGATGAAACTATTATTGGAAACTGGAGGAAAGGTGATCCATGATTTAATGTTGCAGAGAACTTAGCAAGATTAACTCCTGGTGTTATATGAAAGGCAGAATTTGAAAATGGTGAACTGGAGCATTTATCTGAAGAAGTTTCCAAGGTAAACTCAGAGAATGTGGCTTGACTTCTCCTTGAAGCTTATAGCAAAATACTAGATGAGTGAAATACACTAAGGACTGAACTTTAGGGCACAAAGAAAACAGAAACTGATTCCAGAACTTCCAAGGTTCTGGAAATCAAATTTCCAGATGAAAACGCCCCATTTGAAGACTTAGCTAAACCTGGAACTCGTAACTCAGAATTAAAGATGCAATTCTCTCAGAAAGACTTGTGGAAAGTCTTACTGTCTGATGGCTTGGGCCCCTGCTTCTTGCATGCTAAACCAACAACGTTTTTGAGAGAGCTGTATGAACAAAACCACTGTCAGCTGGAACAAAAGAGGACATGGAAAGGAAAGATTGAAGGAGAATCGGCTTTAAGAAGAAAATCATAGATGCAGAGATCTGGAATTAAGACATCTCCTTGGGCCAAGAGAGGAGCCCCACCCATGTGTACAGAGAGGGTGAGTTTGCCCCTGCAATTGAAGAGGGTGGATGTTCCTACCCCATGTTCTGGGAAAGTTTTGATGCCCCATGGTGCTGGTGTGAGTTTTCCCTAGCAGTTGAAGAGGGTGGATGTCCCCACCCGATGTTCTGGGAGAGTTTTGCCATCCCAGGGTGCAGGGAAGGTGGAGCACTTTCCTCAAAGAGTAGGGCAGTTAAGGTCAATACCCCATACATCTGACAGGGGTGTACCTGTCCCCCATGGATTAGAGAAGGCCAGGTGGTCAATCCATTGCTCTGAGAGGGTTGAACCTGTATGCCAAAGGTTAGGGGAATGTTGTATTCACCTCACTGTATTAGGGAGGGTAAAACTCTAACCCAAAGATCGGGTAAGGTGTCACAATCACCCCAAAACTCTTGGAGGGTGAGGTCTGGAGCTTGGTCGACATCCAGATGCTTGATGAGGGTGGAATCAAGAAAATTGCCATTGGGAAAGCCTGTGGAAAGGGTGGGTTCCCATATGGCCCCAAGGAGAAGAATCCATCATCTTAAGAATGACTCTCAGACTTTGAAATCGAATGGAGGATGCCCTGCATGTTTACTGAACAGTAGAGGATCCATGACTCTAGTTTAACATCCCAATTTTTTCTTATGATATTGAAAATGTTTATCCTTTGTCTTTCCATTTGTTTATTGGAAGCAGTTAAATGGTTTTGTAAGTTTCAGAGGTCTATAGCAGATGGGACTTTGCCGCAAGATGAACTGTATTTCTTTAAAATGATTATGATATGATTTTGTAGTTGAATTGTTACTGATTTAAGGTTTTTTGAATATTGTAATGTATTTTTGGAATTCAGAGGGTGGAGTGTAACCGTTGGCCAATTTGATGTAATTATGAATTCCCAAAATATAATTGGATCATGCTTGTAAACTGATCTGTCAATCTGGGCATGATTAGGTTATGATTAGGGTGTTGAGCCTCACCCCTTGGTGGGTGGGGAATCAAATATAAAAGGCATGGCAGAACAGTTTTGAGTAGTGGTTTTTGAGAAGCAGTTTTGATGTTGGAAAGAAGGCCTCAGGAGAAGAGAAGCAAGCCGTTCACCTGATTGTCTACAGCTGACCTTGTGGAGGAAACAGGAGCAAAGCCCGGAGAGAAATGCAGCCCCAGGAAGAGAGGAACCCAAGAAGCCTGAACCCTGGCAAACGTCTGCAGCTGTCTTGCTCCAACACGTGGCAATGGACTGTGGTGATAGAAGAAACTTAACGCTTTATGGCCTGGTAACTGTGGACTTCTACCCCAAATAAATACCCTTTATAAAGACCAACCCATTTTTGGTATTTCACATTAGCACCCTTTTGGCTAACTAATACAGGGGTCTATTCCCCAAATTGTGGGAGACAGCAAGATCAGGAGAAGCCATGGAGCTTGTTGGAAACCACAGGCTGGCAATGGTTTCCAGGGAGCTTTAAAAAAGTTTCTTTTATGGTAGAATTCCTCCACCCCTTTTGTGGTTTGGGAAGGGAGGACCATGGAATGGGCCTTCAGGGAAAAGCTGCAGGCAGACACTTTCTTCTGGCCATCAGGGACTCCAGGTCAAGGCCCATATGGATTTTCTGATAATTGTTGGAGGCCTTGGCCACATATTTGGGCATAAAGAAGCTGAATCCACACTGCTGAAGTCAGAGCCACACCAGAGCTGGACACCTGAATGTGAGATGCCACTATTGCTGGACTCAGTGGTTGGTCGCTAGTGGCTGGAAGGAAGTGTGGCCCTCATGAATCCCCCAACAGGACCCCATCCACACCTCATGCTCCCTCTTCCCTCTGGGCTGTGGGCCCCCTCCCATGTTCTACTTCAGTCCATAGGCGCAATCAACACAAGCTGCTGGAGAGATCACTCAGCACTACCCATTTTCATCAAGGGAATACAAGGCCCAGGAAAATGAGGCCTAGACACTGTCACAGAGCTTGTCAGGAGTGTATCAGGGACCCTGACACTAAACTGTTGATTCACTGAGCCCAGACCAAAGTGACACTGAGCCCTGAGGCAATTGCACTTGCCTGCCCTGGGTTGGGAGCACATCTGGGAGGTTTTTGACCAGGTGTGTGCTGCTGTTAGACAGAGACAGGGGCACAATTCACAAGACAGATGATAGCTACAGGGCAGATGGCTGGTGTGAGACTACCAGAAGCCACACCTCGGGATTTCCTCCCAGAGTCTCTTCTGAAGGAGAATTCCTGGAGCACCAGGGATCTCCAGGCCACAGGTCTGATGGTGACCAAGAGCCCTGGCTGCAGGGTCTCTAAACCAGGGCAGAAGGAAAGTTGACCACTGCTGTTGCCCACTTTCTGCCTGGCCCTCACCACTTAGTCTCATTGAGCTGCTCCAATGCCCCAAACCAGGAATAGAACTGCTCATCAGGTACCAGGTGATCATAGATGCAGATTGACTACAGGATCTGGATTTGTGAAAGGACCTTGTATTCTTTGGATGAGAGGGAAGGAGCAGATATAGAGGAAGTCTGGGTGGGTCTGCTGAGCAGGACAGGGGCTGCTGCCTGTGTCAGGGTCTTTGCTCTCATGGGACACCCTCATCACCTGCACTCTCATCCAAGACAGACCTGTTCTCAGACAAGGAGTCACATATTTCCTCCAAGAAAATGTCCTTGATGCCTCCTCCAGTGTGACAGGGGTGAATCATATTCTCCCCTTAAAAACAGAAGGTGGATGGAGCAATGGAATATACCAACCCACCGGCCCCATCCTGTCTAGGAAGAAGGGGAACTCACTCCTCAACCAGAGCTCACTCACTTTTCCAGACATTCCTTGCATTCTCCAGCTCCATCACCAAAAGTGAAGTCATCTCCATATCTGGAGGAGACATGAGGGTGCCACCGATAAATGCCAATGTGTGTCTACTGTTGCTATTGTCTAGTGTGTCTGCCTCACAACCTGACTAGAAGGGAAGCCCGGGTGTGCAGGGATATTTCCAGGTTTGTTCAGTGAAGTCAGCTAAAGGCCTTAGAAAGAGTCTGCACATAAATAACACTTCTTAGATATTTGCAGAATGAAGAAAACCTGAGCTGCTCCATCCCTGTAAAGTAATGGCTCCTCTGCCAGTTGCCAGTGATCCTGGCTCAGGCTACTTCAAGTATGGGGCCCACTAGATGGACTCTCAAACCTCCATTCAATGGGATTTCAGGATTCCAAAGAAGTTAAAGAACTTCTTCAGGTGGGGAGGAAATTATTACATGTTGACAAGCCATCCCCACAACCTCCCTTTTTGCACAGCAGGCACAGGGAAGCACCTTCAATGTTTCAGCCCATTTTGTCTTGATGAGGACCCTGGGAAGTTGTTCTTGCTACCACCCCACTTTGCACAGGAGCAAACTTAGGCTAGAGGCTGCAGTGATGTTCCCCAGACACAAAGCTGAAGGGTGGCAGAAGCATCAATTTGGAGGAGGGAAGGCACTTACCTTATGAACAGATGGTACAGAACCTGTTTGATGGAGTTGTCAGGAGGAGGTTTAGGTAGGCTAGAGCACCCTCCAGGATGGCAGGCACCAGGACTCCAAAAGCTTCTCCCAAATGCCTGATTTTGGTGTGTGTCTGGCTGTTCTGAGCTCTCTATTGTGTTAGCTTTGTTTCCATGCTGGGAAGGGGCAGAGCAGGAGCACTTGGTCAGCATTTGTTCCAAGAACCTCAGGATCATAGGGGTGCAGATCTGCATCACCCAAGCCCTCTGTGCCTTGAAGCAAAAAGTGGGGCAGGAGTGCCTGTAACAGAACAATTTCCTGGCATCAAAAGTAGAATTGAGGGAAGAAGATGTGGCTCATCCAGCTGGGCACCCACCTACCACATGGGAGATCCCAGCTTTGAGTCCCAATGCCTCCTAAATAAGACAAGTAGATGCTCATACCTGCTGCAAAGAGAGCTAGATGCCATACCTACTGCAACAAGAGTTAGATGTCCATACCCCACCTCAATGAGAGCTAGAGGCTGCACCCTGCAGCAATGAGCAGATGCCTAAATGTGCAGATGCCACAAAGCCAACAGATGCCACACCCCATGGGAAGCAGTTGTGGCTCAGGCTGTTGGGCATTTGCCTCCCTTGTTTGGTTTCCGATGCCTCACGGAGAAGGCGAAGAAACACTGAGCAGACAGACAAGAGAACCATCAAGAGGGGATAAATTTAAAATAAATAAAATAAAATAAAGTAAAATGTATTTTAGAAAAGTAGAATTGACATGAGGGAATAATTATATTATTAGACCCCTCCTGTCATTCTGTTAGCTGATCAGTAGAAGGCCTCCCTGTTTCACTGCCTGGAAAGAAGTTGATCCCCATGAGTCCTCATAAACCATCCCTTTCCCTCATTAAGGAATCCTCAAGTGGCTGCTCAGGGTCACACAGTTCAGAACTCAGAGCCATTCATGCTGGGGCCATGTGATATTCCCTTAGTCCTATGTGAGCATGGTCTGCTCCAGACATGGAAGGAAAGGGTCTGCTCACATCTCATCCTCCCTACTTTTGATACAGTGTGAGGAGAAATCAGAGATTAGGAGAACAACTTTGATTTCCAAACAACACACTGATTTTTCTGTCTTATGCATTAGAGGGACTACTGAGAATTTGCAGCCATGGTGATCACTGTTCCAGGAAATGGAAAAATGCCAAGAATTTCCAGGTGGGAGAAAGAATCCTGCAGGGCTGAGGCTCTAATAACAAGCCTCAGGGAAGAGTAAACTCAAATGGCTGGTTGGTGAGGCTCCACCTTTCAGGGGAACATTGCAACACAAAGCACCCAAGTGGTGCCATTTCCCCCCCTGACACCAGATTTGCCAGAATAAAAGAGAATGTTAATAGCCAGGCCTGGGGGATGCAGGGAACTGAGCCACTGCAGTCCTTTGGAAGTTCTATGGCTCAAGTTGTTAAATTTCACTATGCATGTGTGTGGCCCAGCCATCACATTCCTGGAAGTCTGTCATTAAGACACATGTAAGATATTCCCTGCAGCACTGAGGCAATGGCCCCAGAAAGGAATCCCTTCAAGATCTGAGAGCAGGGAGAGCCTGAACCATTGCTTTATGCAGCCTCCCTCATGGAATATTATTCAGCTGAATGAGGCCACTATTCCTGACCTGGAAATTTCAAATAGATGTGTTATGTGAGTATGCATTTTGCACACACACATGCCATAAAGTGAGTCTCTATATCATAAAATGAGTCCCTGTCCTTAAAAACCAAAAGCACCCTTGAGACATGGAGATCTGAATGGCTTAGAGAAGGTGTAAAGGACAGTCCAGTCAACTGCTCCAGGGGACATCTGTATTCAGGAAGTGACAATAAAAATAACAACAAAATGCAAAGGTAACCTCAGCTTGGGAACACTTGAAACAATATTGGCATCTCTTTTCAGATGCTCCTACAAATGTGTGAAAAGTGACTTTCCATCTGGTCAAGAACAAGGCTTCCCAGAGTGGTGAGGTGGGTGAGGGATGGAGGCTCAGAAGCCTTCGGGAGTGGGACTGTGGGCCACACAGATGGCAAATCCATGGGAGGGCTCCAGAGGAAGGTGCCAGGTACTATCTGGGCACTGCAGCCTTCCCCAGGTGTCTCAGGACCCTGGTGCAGAGATGACACCCCACGTGCTCTAACCTGGATGCAGCACTGGTAGGATCCCTTGAGCTTCTCCTCACCAACCTTCTGTGTGGAGCTCTATAAAAACAGTGCAAACCAGGCAGGCAGGAAGTGTCAGGGGGCTGCTTGTCAATCACAACAGGGAGAGCACACCATACTAACTCCATGACCCAGATCAGGCATAGAAGGGAGTCTGCATATATCTCCAGCCCACTGGGCATGGAAATGACAGCTACTGGGCCCAGGACTAACATTTGGAATGACAGTTACCTCTCCCACCAACACCTGACTTCTCACCAGCTACCCATGACCTGTGATGTGAACCTGAAGGGACCACCATGTTTCCAAACCTTGACAACCTGCTCCTGCCCAAGACATTCCTGTTCCTCATTCCTCCCTCACACTCAAAGGAGGAGGAATTGGGGGCTTCCCATGTAGGAAAAAAGTGGTGGCATGACCTGAACTAGATGACCCTGGGCTGTGTTATGTTATCTTTGGGAACCTCCTGGCCAAATTCCAGTGGCTTGTGGTTGAGGACTGATTCAATGTCTATATTGAAAAAAGTTGCTATACCCAGTATTCCTGAAGCCAGTACTTCTGGACCTAGGAATGCAGCAGGAGAGCATCTTGCTATCTTCAACATCTCTGGCTAAGTGAGCTGGGTAGGGGACTGTCTGAGAAATCTCAGTGCCTGGCTACCAGAGTTCCAAGTTCTGTTATGCTCTATATCCAAGAAAGTGAGTTGATCTTCAAGGAAGTGTTTCACCATCCTTACCTGACAGCATTCAACTGATAAGACCTCCATGAAGTCCCCTCAGGATTGTTGACTACTCATTCTACTCAACCATATCATCCTGTAAACAGGACAGAGTTTCACCATTTCCCTCCCCACAGCTACCTGAGAAGGGCCTGGGGCAGACAGGACTCCAGGCATAAATAGAGCTGGTATCAAACCTGGCTACTTCTCATCAGTTTTGTGAACCTGGTCTTGTCATTTTACCTCTCAACACCTCCCCAGTCTCCCCACCTACACAATGGGGAATATTCTAGATTCTAATTCCTGGGTGATCAAGTGTATGTGAGATAATACCTGCAAAAGACACAGGTTGAGGTCTCAATAGGAAAAGAAACTCATATAAGGGAGACTTATAAGAAGGGGTGTTTTATAACATGGAACACCAAACACAAAAGGACTGGGTACTGGCAGTGTGATCCTGAGAAGGACAATTTTCTTCTGGTCTCATTTCTCAGTCTGCACCATGGAGATTTCAAAATTAAATGAAAGTCAGATATGATCAATCTCTGGCATGACACCTTCCAATGGCTTCACATTATAATTAGAATAAGAGGCAGGTTGCTCAAATTAACTGATGTTGTGGATAGTCTAGGTCAAGTTGACCCCAAAGTTTGAGCTTTGTAGAAGATCCCAAGTAGTTGTTCTCTGGGCACAGTCTTAAAGGTGATTCCAACATGGATGCATGTGTTAAGGGAAGATCAATGCAGGCAGGCAAAGAGGGGCTCTAAGATGGAAAAAGCCTTGGCCTGTTTCTGGGTGAAGAAGGTTTACACAATACATAAATATAAATCAATTTATAAAGAACTTGACAAAAATATGAAGCAATATAACTCTTCTCTCAGTTCCTTTTTGTTTTGAAAAATATAATTTGTTTTCATTTAAAAAGAGGGGGCTCTAAGATCAGCAAATGCTTGACCTGTTCCCAGGTGAAGAAGGTCCAAATTAACCTGGCATTGAGACAAAGAAGCATCCTGGGGAGACTTTTATGAACAGAACACAAAGCATGTCTTTTGGTGGAGTCTTGCTCTGCACATTGGGGGTACAAGGGTGATCAAGTGGATGTGATCCAGGCTGTCTCATCACAGCCTCAGTAACCTAGAGCTGGAGCAAACTTAGTGGATTCATATCTACACCTACCCAAGCCCAGAACCTGAACATCAGTCATGGGTGAGGATGTCTACCTTTCCACAGTGCTGGTGCTATGGCAGCCATGTGCCTCCTCCCAGGGTGGAAATGCTGGCTGGAAGGCCCAGAGCTGACTACTTGTCAAAGAAATTATTGAGGAAAGACAGTGCATAGTCAGGGCTCCCAGCACTAATGTCACTCATGCCTGGGTTATGTTGAGTGGAGTGAATTCTTCCTTGTTCAACAGCTCAGGATCGTGCTGGGAGTGATACCTAATCCTCTTTTCTTACAGCTGCCTTACATTAACACAGTCATTTACCTGTCATTTACAGAATGCCTTCCATGTATACAGCAACATGGGAGAGCATTTTGGAACTCCTCTAAGCCTTCTTGCTGCTTACAGCTGGGAGGGAGTGTAGATGGTGTGTCAACAAGGTAAATGCTGACATAGAGATGAGGTGGAACTCTTATGAGAACACAGGAACGCACCCTCTCCAGAGAATGTACAAATCCAAGCAGAGTTTGTAGAGGAGACTAAGTTAGAAGTGAGTCACTGTAAATTGTGAGGTGATGGGACAGACATGCTGGGAGTAGCATTGCTGACTGGAGGATGTGTCAACAAACATGTCTTGCACCAGGCCTTAGAGATTATATGATGATGTTTGACTACAAAGGAGGGGAGGCTGATGACTGAACACATAGGAGCAATATGAAGATTAAGATTCAGGGACCCCATTGAAAAGGCAGCTGCAGAAAATTTTTTGAGTAATTTTGTATTATATTCATTAAAGTAGTACTTCCCAAGTTACTAAAGCTTCAGAAACCTCAAAACAATGCTACATTCTGGTACAATTGACACCTGTGTTTTTACAAACTTCTGACCTCATACTGTGGGGACAGGAGCTGAGGTTTCCCAGCTTGGATTCTGTCCCATCCTATCCCAATGCTGCTTCATTCGTGTTTTTCAAGCCCCTAAATTCAAGTCCTCTTCAGAGATAATACAAACCACCCCCAGTCCTGCCTCTGTCACTATGCAGTTGGGGACATGTCTGAGGGATGGGGCATATATTCTCCAAAGTCACATGGGCAACCAGCATCAAATCTACTGCTTCACAGGATTAGATTTTAATCAGCAGAAACCCCAAAATAGTGGCACAAACAAGATAGATATTTCTTTTCTTTAATTTTTAAAAAACATACTTAGATTACATAAATTTTACACAAAAAATATAAGGATTCACTTATGCCCAACTCCCCACACCTCCCACAACCTCCCACATAAACATTCCATTAGTGTGGTACCTTCATTGCAGTTGATAAATGCATCCTGGACCTTTGCCATTCAGCATAGACCATAGTTCACATTGTAGTCTACACCCTCTTCCACACAGTTCTGCATGTTATGAGATGATATAAACTGGTCTATATCTGTGTTGCAATG
Source organism: Cabassous unicinctus (assembly GCA_029593785.1). Taxonomy (NCBI): domain Eukaryota; kingdom Metazoa; phylum Chordata; class Mammalia; order Cingulata; family Chlamyphoridae; genus Cabassous; species Cabassous unicinctus. The sequence goes on from JAQZBX010034237.1 coordinate 20,141, forward strand.
TTCCTTAAGGTGATACCCATGTCCTGAAAAATCCCACATATTACAACTGCTTTTCCCTTTCCCTGCCCCCAGAGCCTCCCATGGTCACTGGCTCCACATCAATGTTGCAATTTCTTCCATTGTTAGAATCACAATATGTCTATAGTAGAATACCAGTAAGTCCACTCTAGTCCATAGCTCTTCCCCCAATCCTGAGGATTCTGGGATGGTGACATCCACTTCACCTCCAGTTGAGAGGGAGCTTACATCCCATGGGTAAGATGGATGGGAATATCCTACCTGAAGATGCAGGCTCTCTCTGTTCCCAGGGATGGCTGTTGTCCATCATCATTTCCCAGCCAGTTGTCCTGGGTGAATCCAATGATCTATAGAGTAGATATTGCAACTCTGCCAAGTTTCTGGGCACAGCTGGTACATGGACAGCCCAAAGAATTGAGTCTCTGGACATACACATAAAAACTCCAGCACCAAATATAGGTTTAAATAGAAGGGACAGATGAGCCATGTGCAGGGAACACATAATTGAGTACAACTCTCTCACTCTCAGGAGCACAAACTCCAAATTTGGGCCCACTGGCAAGGCACCAAACTCCAGAGCTATCTGCCCCAACCATAGGACCTGGGTGTCTCCAGAGCCCTCATGACCTCCACTATTTGGGATAGTATTCACTTTGGAAGTCTATGAGATTCTGCTGAGTTGTGCATGAGCATTACCTTTGGGATGACCTCCTGGCTCATCTGAAGTCTCTTAGCCACACAAACTCATTTGTCTTTACCTTTTCCTTCTTTTATTTGAGGTCTTTTTCCAGTTTCATTGCTAGTTGGTGCTTGGTAGTAATCCCTTGGTGCCAGAAAGGCTCATACCCGAGCCTTTCTGGCACCAAGCATGTCCCATGCTGGGGGAAAGGTAATGCATTCATAGGCTGAGTTTGGCTTAAAGAGAGACCACATTTGAGGAACAAGGAGGCTCTCAGGAGGCAACCCTTAGGCACCCCATAACAATAGGCTAAGTTTCAATATCAAGAGCAAAGGCTCATAGGCTTAGTTGTCAATATCAAGGACCCCTCAGTGGATAATCCTTCTTTGTCAGTCACTGTCCCTGCACTTGGGGGACTGCTGCTGCTCCCTTAGATAATGTGGCAGAGCTCTCCAGGAAGGGAATTCAGTATTCTCTTGGTTATTGTGTGAGTCTCCACCCACTGTGACAATGACCCAGAACATTTGAACATTTTTACATACCTTTTATATATGCTCAGGTGAACTTCACTCCCATGCATCCACTATCACTGACACCCTACAAAAATGATCCTCCCCTGCACCAGTTGTAACCCTTCTGTGATCCAAAGCTTCTTCAAAAATGAAGCCATTATAATAGCCAAATATAATTAATAGGAAAATGAAACAATAATCATAAGTTTAAATATAAGACATAAAATATACAAAAATTAAAAATAAAACAAAATAAAATTAAAAGATTGGGATATTAAAAAAATGAAAAATATTAAAAAAAATTTTTTTTTGACATTTTGACTTTCATCACCACAATATCTGGTGTCCTGTATGTACTGTGGCACCTTTCCCCAATCATTCCCCAGTAGCTCACTATTTTTCATTTTGTTTTCAAAGAAGTTTTAGGTCACAGCAGTCACTCGCAGAATACAGGAGACTCTAATATACTGAATATCCTCCCCCTTTCCTCCCCCCCATATTAATACCTTTTTATATGTGGATGGTACACATAGGGAAAATATGAAGATTGTTCATATTCAGGGACCCTATTGCAAGGGCAGCTGCAGGAGTTTTTTAAGTAATTTTGTATTATATTCATTAAAGTATTACCTCCCAGCTTATTAAATTTTCAGAGACCTCAAAACAATGCTATGTCCTGGTACAATTGGAAACCCACTTGGATTGAAGAGGGTTATGTTTTTGTGGCTCTGTGGCATTTAAATGAGGCTGAGCTGCATGTATACTTTGAAGGCAACATTAGGTCAAGAGACTGACTTGCAAATATCTTTCAAATCAAAAGATTTTGTGGGTACACAGTTAACAAGGATGACACTTTTGTAATTTGACCAAAATGCCAGGATCTGGTTAGCCCAATTAAAGCCCTAATTAATGGTAGCTGAATCTAAAAGCTCCCAACTGTCAAGGTTTATTCCAGATAGGTGCTGAGAGGGATTCTGTTTTAAATCATATGGCTTGATTTGGGTGCATGTTGCTAATAAAATATCAAATTATTTGGTAATTAAAATATGTGTATTTGAGGTTGGAGATCCAACCTGTAGTCAGCTCCTGTAATTGATCTAATTAGTATGGACCATTTGCCTCAGTTTTTCACTCAGTTGGTGACAGACAAGTCAGCTAGGTCTTTGGCTGCAGGGCTTGTATTAGCCAAACTTGATCACATTTGGACCTCAGTATTTGCCATATTTGGTTGAAACAATTACTTATTTGGAAGGTTTGAGCCTCTGGACTACAAACCAATGAAAGCACCCATACCTAATAATAACAAAACCAAGAGCCAACAGAAAGTTGTGTACCTGCATCTAATAGACTTTTTCTTGTTTTATGCCCTTCCCCCAACTCTGGCATGAAGTTTTACCAAGGAGGGTTTGTCTTGTTTCATCACTGTGAAATAGGGTTTTTGCTTTCTCATTATTTTCTAAAGTGATTATCATTTACCAAGTAGAGTTGCTTATTTCCTTCTTGGTGGTACAAGCCTCAAATGAAATGGCCCTTGAGAAATAATTTCAATTTTCTAAAGGAAATTGGTGGTGGAAGGTTAATCATCTATCCCTTCTATCTGGAAAAATATGGAACATTTTTAGCTGGTGGAAATTTAGGTTTAAATGGGTTCCATAAAAAATGTTCCCATAACAGATGCTGGGACTGTTTGATAATCTGTAATTAATGGGTCCCAGGAGAGTATCTGACCTCAATCTAGCCTCCAATCCTTATGAGTACTGGGAAGAATAGAAAATCCATTTTCATAAGGAGAGAGATTATTGAAGGATCTCATATACACAAAATTCTCATAAACATGAAGATGAGACATGATCCCTTTAAATACAGAAATGGGCAATGGGATACTGGTGAAAACTATTATGTCATGTAAATCTTCCCAAAGGTCTGAAACTAAGAGAAATTAGAGGTTAGGCAAAAGTGAAACCCAAGCAACAACAATCAATGGTAGAGGGGTGATAACAACAACACAGTGACAAGACATCACCTGAAAACCTTCCAGAGATTCAGCAAATTTAAGGACACACTTCACTTGCTTAGAACTCTGAAGGATGGTAGGGATTGGAAAAGGACTCCCCAAATACTGGATTGAAGATAGAGAAAAATATCAAGTAGAAATCTTCCATACTGGACCACCAGTCTCTCTTCACCTTCCTCTCACTGGGTCCAGAGCTAACCTTGGAAGTACTCAGAGGCAGCAAGCAGCCCAGGTCCTCTCACAGGGGAAACAGACTTTAGACTAGGAATGCACAGCAGTGAGTTAGAACCTCATGAATATCCAGGCACAAAAAGTGAAGTCCACAGAGACTCAGGGCAAAACAGGAACTGCAGAGGAGTGTAGTAAACAAAAGGGCCCCTGGTTGAGGAGGGAGAAAAACTGAAGCAGAATGGTGGTGACCAAGTGCTGCACTCACTCAAACCAGTTCCTATCCGTGGGACTCCCTAAATTCAGAACACAATATTCTGGAGGGACTCACATTTCTGGATTGACCCCTGGGGCAGGATAACATAAAAGGGAAGAAACATAAGACAAAAAAGCCTCACAAAGAATAAAAGAGGGAGGATTAAACTGAACTACTGTAGGATGAGGGGTCCCATATCTGAAAAGTGTAAGGAAAATTGGGCACTGAGTGAGGGAGAGAATTTAAACAAATAATACTTGCTGGGAAGAAAATTCTGCACAAAATCCAACAGAACAGATGAAGATTGCTGGAGATGGAATAGAGGAAAGGAACTGAGAAGTTATTACAGGTTTCTCTCAGGTTTCAGATTCTGGGTGAATGAGCACTTACAAGGGATAGGAACTTTGCTAAGAATCAGTTTTATGTAGGGCTTAGCATGAGGGACTGCACCTGGGGACAACTTAATTTATTTAACAATTTCCTCCAGTTTCATCTGGCTCTCAGCCACTGAGAGTTGTGATGAAGATTGAAGGTGTTGAGCACCCCTTTCAGTTTCTGCCTAAGGTCTTGGAGTATAACTTGCAGATTGTTTCATGTTTTGATGTTGTCAGTTTTTGCTTGATCATCATTTTTATGTCATCCCAGACATAAAGAAATCGCTTGCTGTGTCACAAACAGCTGGGAACAAACATTCAAAGCTCTTGAGAGAAAACAATGCACCAGGAAGACCATAATGAGTACTATGAGTGATAACTGCCCAAATGCCCACCTCATAGTATGCACATATACTCCTAAATCCAAGCAGATGATTTAAACCACCTGAAATCAAAGTGATCAAATCAGGACCCTGAGGAAGGCCTTACCAAAGCCATGTGGCTTGTTTAATTATTTCATACAATTGTAACTCAGCTTCCCCAGAACAACAGGTGGTGTGGCAAGGCAAAAATTCCTGCCTGTTCACCTAAGTAATCAAGTACAGAAATGCTTTTCTCTAAAACAAGTTAAGTTAGTAAATCTAATGACTTGTTGTATAGCTATAGCTCTTGCAGTAAATTCAGTAATTTCTTCTATTGTGATTGATAGATTTCTTTTTTTTTAAATTTTTTTTATTGTTTGTAAAAATCAAGATTTTTCACAGTACATTCCAATATTTGTAAAATGATATATAAATACATATGCATATATGTGCATTTTCTTACATAAATGTTATTTTATATATATATATATTTAAAGGTACTTAGATTACCTAATTATTACTCAGAAATTACAGGGATTCCCATGTT
>JAQZBX010034238.1:0-25068 GCA_029593785.1 Cabassous unicinctus
GCACTATGTGCCTATGGGTCATCCATCTTAGTGACAACCTCCTTTCCCACTCCTGACATGTCACATATTTCAACTCTCCCCAGATGACAGGGTCTTTCCCTCTGGGCATAAGTACAGTGCAAGTCTTTGGACAAAGGCAACCACCATCCCAGGGGCTGTGAGCTCTAAGGGCTTGTGGTCTGGTGTCTTTTAGGATATGTCAGTAACAACATGACTGAGTGTGTAAACTGGTGAAATCTCCAGATAGTGGACCTGAGAACCTAATGGACACAGTATCACTTTGGCCAGAGAGGAAGACTGAGTTTTCCTTCCATTGTAAGGAATAAAGATACTGATCCAGACACCAGAGATCACAGTGAATCATTAGGACCCAGTTAGAGGAGAGTGGCTTCCAAGGACCTGATAGAGAGTCTGGCAGCCTTCTGGGGGATTTTGTGGGTAATTGTGCAAGTAATTGCAGGGATGCTAGAAATCCCAGTTCACAGGGAGGAGTAAATCTTATGAAATAAGGTCAGTTGTGGCTTTGAAAGGTACATCACAAATGTTCCCCTAGAATGAATACAACGGGAAAAGGAATTCTCAGGTCAGAGACCAGGATCCAAGAAGGATTCAATTCTAAGAGAATGGGTCACTGGACCCCTAGATGGGTACTGAGGATGCACAGTTCTGCCTACACTTAGGCCAGTTGCTAACCATCTATATCTGGCCTTTTACTTTGCACATTGTAAGTTTTGATATTTTTACATTCCCCCCTCCCCCAGTTACTGCTGATGGAATTCCAGAGTTCATTATGAAAGCTATGAGTTCTTAACTGGTGGTTATAGAATCCTCTGCACCAGAAACAGAATATATTTCTTCTTCTTTCAAAGCTGTAGAGAAGAAACCATTTTTCGAAGGTAGGAAATGGTCTCTGTTAATGTAATTTTTACAGACACCCACATTTTAGAGGATGGTGCTATGCCCTGTGAAAGTCCTTACAAACTTGAATTCCAGGAGATCTGATGGCCTGTCTCAGCTATGCCATGCAGTGGCATGTGGTAGATGCTCCATAAGTATCTGGAGGATGAAGGAAAAAAATCAGAATCCATTTTCCTGCTCCGGGCCTCCCTGGGCTCTCATTGCACCTCATCTTGTAGCTTGAGTGAAACATGTTGTCTTATTCTCTCCAGGTGACAAGTGGATCTGTTCTTCTCACCAACACTATTCTCCTGACAGGCATAGGTCCAGCTTAGTCCATACCCACATGCAGCTGAACACCTGTGACTGAGATTCCAAGAAGACTTCTGAGCAAGTTTCTCATTGTCTTGACCATTGATTGTGGATGGTGACAGGCAGGGATGATGCAAGAATGACATAGAAATGGTGGTAATAGGAATGGATTATCAGAAAGGCTGCCTCTGATATCCCAGCCCCCTTTTTCTCCCCAGGGTGCCCTGGGCGTCATCCATAGCTCTCTTTGTCAATTTTTCCCTTACAGGGGAAGCCGCTAGGATCAGCCCTCTAGTGGGAACCATCCTCTAGTGGGACAAAAGGTTCAGTCTTGCCCTTCCTCAGTCATAGTCCCCCACTCACATTCCCCACTGCTCATAAAGACAGGAGCCCTCCTACTTGACCCAAAGTCCACTCCCCTTATCCGTTGGTCATTAAGGCCCTGATTGGCTCTTGTCATAAAAAGTTCTTCTCCATAAAAAGTTATTTTCCCCAGGTTAGAAATAGAACATTGCCTGCACTGACCTCTAGTCCATGAGGAAAATAGATAAGGTAATGGCTCCAAGTCTATAAATTATCATCTAGGCAGATGATCTCCTTTCCACCCTGCCAGCCATGAACAGGCTGTGAATATGACAGGCCAATCAGGCTTCCAACCTCCTAGAGAAACAGCTCCTGTCCAAGGTCTCTCCACTCCTCATGACCCTTCCAACAACACAGCCTTCCCAAATCTGGCACACTGAGTGGAAGGTATTGTGGGACTGGCCATGAAGGATCAAAATATTTGCCCAACCTTCATTTCATTGTGTTGTTACCCCTATCTTACCTCTGGGTGTCTCTTGGTAAATGGCTGGAGTCTTCTGTTTTGGGTGTTGAACCAATTCCTGCAGCTTCAAAAAAGTCTCTCAATTCCAGTTTTCCTGAGGTGAAAGCCTTAGGATGTTAGGAAACAACAAGAAAACACCTTGTTCTCCGCAGCATCTCTACTCAAGTGAGATGGGTTGGGAACTGTCTCTAGAATGTGGGTGTCTGGTTACTAGGGTTCCAAGTTCTGTTGGGTTATATCTCCAAGGAAAGGAGTTTACTTCTTGGGGACCCATTACTTGTCCCATTTCTATGGATAAAACTTCTCCTAAACCTGATGCTGCTTCAGCCTCCTCTCTCATGTCATCAATTCAACTCTATATTTATACAAACACTGTCCTCTCTGCAGTGCCTGGGAAAGGCCTGGGAAATTCAGGACACCAGTATTGAGGAGATAGGGCTGGCTTCAGACTTATCTCCTTTTTCTACCATATCTCTGAACCTGAACAAGTCATTGTGCTTCTTGGGCCTCTTGTGTCTCCTCGCCAGAAACCATGAGGATCACTCTAGCTCCCACATCCTAAGGACTTTAGCAGATATATATTGAATAATATCTATAAAACTCATGAGCTAATGTGACAGATCACTAATACATAAAATTTAGAGATGGAATAATTACAAGAAGGAATAGGAAGCAGCAGTCAGTTCAACACAAAACAGGGTTGGTTCTTGATGGTATGATCAGAGGAAAGTAAAATTTTCTTGGCCTCATTTCCCAGTCCCCAACATAATGAACTTGAAATTCAATGAAAATCAGATATCTCCATCTGAATGAAAACCTTTCAAATGTTACCCATTATGTTTAGAGTCAGAATAAGTGCGTCCTTTTAGTTTATGTTGTGGAAAGACTCCAAATAGCTTGCAAGGGTCTGTGCCTCCTGGAATACATGTTCTGGTCTAATCTCTTCCTCTTAGGTGTGAACTGAACTTGGTGACTCTCTTCTTATCAATAGAATATGGTCACATGTGTAATTTCTGTCTTGCTACTTCTTTTTTACTGTCTATGCATTTCTCTATTGATATATCTATTGATATATTTATCTCTTATATCTCACACTGGGGAAACAGGCTATGATGTGCAGAGGCTCATATTGCAAAAAACTGAGGGAGGACCCAAATAGCAGACAGAAAGATATTCATGCCCTCAGTTCAAGCTGAATCCTGACAATAACATGAGTGACTTTGGAATCAGACCCTTCCAACGTCAAGCTGCAGTTGGGACTACTCCTCAGGCTTGGAAGAGGAATTGGATCAAAATCACACAGCTTTGCCTTGCTTGAATTCTTTATTCACAAAAACTGTGCAATAGCAAACATTTTTTGTAAGCCACTAAATTTTGGCATAGTGTTGTCACATACTAATAGGTAACTAATATAATGAACCAGGACCCAGGTTCTGCCCACCCCTCTTCCCTACCTCCCCACCTCTCCTCCCAAGCTGCCTCCATCTACAGTGACCTCCTTTCTAATCTCCTCTCAGGCCAAACTCACTTCAGACTCAGAGTCTGCAAACTTGTGCCTTCTCCTTGCATGCTGTTCACAGACTTTTGCAGGGCTGGCTCTTGTAACACATTCTAGTTGCCACATAAATGGCACCCCAGGGACTCTTTTCAGGCCCACTGACCTAGCAGCTCCCAGCCCCTCTCTTGCAGCACCATGCTGTATTTTCACTATGGCACTTGCTCTTCTATTTCACATGAATTTGTTTACTACTTTCTTTCATCTCTACCTCAAGACTTTGAGCTCCTTGAAATCAAGGAGAACGTTGATCATTTTCAGCACTGTACCTTACCCAGCACCTGGCTCTGGTGAGTGCTCAGGGCATAATTGCTACATGAATAAATGAGATCATCACAGAGCACTTCTGCCAGACTCACACCAGCTCAGAATTTGTAAATTAATGCCAAACTCCCAACAATATTAAAAATCAGTGAATTCTATCTGACAAAAGAAATTAAGACCAGCTACAGAATGGGAAAATATATTGACAATGGTATCACCTAGAAAATAGTAGTATCCAGAAGATTGAAAATAAAATATCTACCTATCCAAAGCCAAAAATAAAATGACAAAAAAATGTAGATAAAAGGAATATGACCATACAATTCAGATTGGTAACATCATGTGGTAAATGATTTTATAAACTGCATTGTAAACAATAAATGAAATACAAATGAATAACCAATACAATTTCCCATATATAAAATTCTTTAAATCAAATTCTACCCAGTAGGGCTGCAGTATGTAAAAATGGAGACACTTCTCCAGGGTCAGTGGGGCTGCTCTTTGTCTAACCACTTGGAGGAGATGATGGTCACTTGGATGACAATTGAAAATACCCAAAAGCGATTATATACTACTTCTATTCTTCACATTCTCTTCATATCAATAAGGATATGTTCCCAAAAATGTACACAACAGTATAGCTAATGAAAGAGAAATGTTGGAAAGTATACAACTGTCAACCAAAAGAAGAAGGGATAAAAAAAATAAATTCACATATAATACAAATCAGTGGTAAATAACATTGAACCTGAATGAACTAGGCTACAGTATATGTGTACAAATGCTGACTTTCAAGGCATAATTTGAGTTAAAAGGCAAGATACAGAAAGATACAGACAGCAAATTGACATATGCACACATTTTGTGGACTTGCATAAAATCTATACTGTTAAAGTACACACAATTGCTGCTGAAATTTTGTAAATGATTGGAAATGACAAAAAGACCAATGGTGAATGGATCCACTTGATTTCATTAGATAGAGTGTACAATCACATGAGATTTGATCACCATAAATGCCTGTCTGGGAAGGAAACATCCCTCAAATACACTTCCTCACTGATCCTGGAAGCTGCATTGTTTCCAGCAGTTTGGCCAGCATCCATGAACCTGTGATATGCTGCTAGACAGCATTATAAAAGGTGGATTTCTGGTTGGTTTCCATTTTTTTGTCTGAGGTTTTTCCCTCAGACAAATAGTACATTGGGAAAAATAGGTAGCAGCATGGCTTTAGGTGTTGGATTAAGTAGTATTTGATTTATAATAGTATTTATTCAGATATTGATGCAAAAATTATGTGATTCTGAATGCTAAGTAATACATGAAGATTCACATTTCCAAGGAAATCCATCTCCATAAATGTGGGTGAGACTATAAGTAAGCAGTGATGGAATCCTACTTTGTGAAAAAGGCATTTAAAGAATAAATAATTGATTTGTTCTTCCTCAGTTCAAAGATATTCATATTACATTTATTAGAAACCAATGAAAAAGTGGGGTGCTGAGGGTAAAGCTGTAATTGTAAGATTCTATACTTCCTACTGTGAAGTTGTCAATCTAATAGCAGAGAAAAAAATTTTTCAATATAAATTGGTTAATTGTAAATGCCTTTTCTCATGCCAAATGTGGCCATTGAAATTTGAAGAGAAAACATACTATAATCTAGGTTTTCAATTATGGCTGCCACAAAATTAGAAGTAGCTTCTCAGAGTCTTTTATTCCTTGTACCTCTGGGGAAATGTTGACTTTTTCTTAATATTTTCTTTGATATTGACTTTTCACAAAGTCTGCAAAAGCAAGCACTCAAGAGTTCTAATCTGAATTCATTATAAGTTGCATGTCTTGATTAACTCTGGATCCTATTCAAAGGGAAGGTAATCATGGCAGAAGAGGCTCAATGTCTAAGAAAGTGTCATCACTTTGTGAGAAGAACTGAATGGGTGTGGGATTAACTCCTCATTACATTGGGAAAGAAATTGCGTGATGCACTTTTTCTGCATCTAAATGAAATATAGTTTTCTTTCCTTGTGTTTTGGGAAATACAGCAATTAATACCCATGGAATTTGGACATTAAGCTCCATGGAGATTAGGCAGATGGCAGGTCTGTTGGGGGTATTACATTCAACTTCAGTTCCACAAATTCTATAAGCCCAGACCATGAAGACATTCCAGAAGTGACCAGTGGGGCAGGGGCTTCCCAACTGGAGGAAGAGGATTCCAGTTTAAGTGGAGGTTTGGCCCCCTCAGGAACCAGAAGGGCTGTAAGGACCACAAAGAGTGAGTTTGAACATGGAAAGATCTTTGTCTATAACTTATTATTGACTGATCATACAGAACTGGCCTTGTTCATGACCTTACCAGGCAGACATGATGATTCAGAGCCTCAGAGGGATAACTTCACTCTCTATTGTCCTGTCCATCCAGGTGATTGTCCCTTAATGAAGCTGTCCATGAATTTCTTTTCCTCCTTTAGTGGCCCAAACTTCTGCTCTGATTCCTTAGCAATGCCACACCCATTTCTCTCCCAAACTTAACATTGCCTTACTTAGAAACCAGCCAATAAGGTAGAGTAGCTGCACTCAGTAGGTGACCACAAAAGTTAGTTAACCACATAATGGGATTTTCCCATTCCCAGCACAGATTCAGTTTAGTAGTAGAATGAATGTCACTGAAATTTAGTTCATTATAATAGTAAAGTGTATGCCTCTGGGTGGTGTTTAGATGTCATTTTCTCTACATGCATGATGTATGACCAAGCATGTCGCTTTCCCTGTTAAACATGTAATGCTATAGAGCATGTGCAAGATGCAGTCCCTCCCACCATTCAGTCTCCTTAAGTTAACCGCACCTCCTCCTCTATACAAGGCAATGTAATGCCACTCTACCTTCTATTGGAGAGGCAGATCTGAGACATCCAATCTCCTGTCCTCCATTGATTTAATAAACCTCTTTTTCTGAGTGACAAATCTCTGTGTGGTAGTCAGTTCTCTGGGAAAGGCATGGACCCAGAGGATCTGTGAGAGGATCCCCTAAAGTTGGGCAACCCAGTTGGGGCCCTGTGTCCTCGAAGAGGATTGCTGCCTGATGAACTCATTGGCCCCAAGTTGGGGCACCCCTGAGCTCAACTCTGTGACTGCAGGAGCACCTTGTCTCTGAAAGCCAAGATCAGGATTCTTCTAGCTCTGCATTGAGGATCCTGAAAGCAGCCAGTCAGGAAGGAAACAGGCAGCCCATGAGATCCCTGCAGCCTCAGTGAATAGTGATTTTCTTATCAAAATTATTAATTTTTCTCTAGAATGATGGTTTAAATCTCCTGCTGAAGCTGTACGGGCTAGTCTTTACCTGGTCCTTGGTTTTGGCTTAAGTTTGGATCTGGTTTGGCCTGGGATTATAGGTTAGGGTCCTACCCCAGAATCCATTCCCCAGGGATAGGAAACCTCCCATTGGTACCCTAGCTGAGTAATAAAATTCTTATCAGTAAACATAAAGTATAACTCACCCAAGAGCTGACAGTGAGTCACAATGGGCAATAGACAATGCTCTAGTATGAAAGAGAAGTATTATCTTCTAGATTGCATCTTAAAACACTGGGGATAATTTAATTATGATCCCCCATGACTAAAAAGAGAATGATACTTTTGAGTAAATGTATGTGTGATCACAGTATAAATTAGAGCATGTCCAGGAATGGTCACCAAAGGGATCTCTTAATTACATGTTGTTTTACAACTAGAAATATATTGTAAAAATCTTAGTAAATGAGATGAAATATCATATGTTAAATGTTTTATGGCTTTAGCTAATAATCTTAAACTGCAACATTAGTATTCTGGGCATGGTGTGATGTTAGCAAGTCACTGGCCTAATACAATCTGCCAACCAAGGAAAGGGAAGAAACTACTCACTGATCCCAACCCCTCAGACAAAGTGCTAGGCTTGTTCCTTTATCCCTCTACTCGTCCAGCACCTTATGAAGGAGGAGAAGAGGTGGAGGGTGATCCTGAACTGCCCTTAGATCCCCCTGAAATGGTCTTCCTGCCTCATACCCAGAGTGGTATCTGATTTGGCCAGAGAGCCCTGCCACATTTGGATAATTCCCACTGGGAAGGTGGCAGCTGGGATTGTTAGTCAAGGACTTCCAAGAGGTTACTTATTTGTATGCACTACATTTTCCACTTCAGACTTGTATTATTAGAAGAATTGAGTCTCAAGTTACCAGGAAGATCCCAAGAAAATGGAAAATATATTCAATTCTATTATTACAATGCATATTCTTTGTTGAGTGGACATGCAGGCCTTAACTTTGGAAGAAAGGATAAAATGTTGGAAAAAGACCATGACCAATAAAATGGCCTAGAATATGGAGGATTGGAGGGGCATTGCAATCACTTCTCTCCAAGAGAAATAGCTGGAGGACAAGTGGAGACTGTCTGAAGGGCTCTTCAGGGGCTAAGGACACCAGTGGAAGGCTAGACATCATCCAGAAGGGAGAGAGGTGAAGTAAAGGAGTCTCAGCTGGCAGGAAAAAATCCCAAGAGTAAGGCTGCAGCAGTAGCTGCTGGTGCTCATTCCCCTACCCTCAGAACAAAGAGCAGGGAATCCATGGGCCTTTGGAAGTTGGCTGCAGACTGAAGTGTTTGCAGGGGCCTTTTACCAAAGACAGGCTATAGCAAATTCATATTTTGGCCCCTGAACTTGATTTACTGCATTGGACAGATCTCACACTTCCAGACATTGTGGGAGCATGAAATTGCTTGCCCTGAAAGCCCACAGGGAATCATAGATACATTGTCTTCTTAAAAACTCTCTTTACTGTACTGGGCTTTTTGCTGAAAATTCAGAGGGAGAGAGGGTGTGGCTAGCTAAGGGAGGAGAACAGGTTCTAGGAAAGTTTGTGAAGCTTGGCCCACCCTGAGGATATTACTTCTGTTCCACTCATGAAGTTACTGTGAATGCATGCAGCCCTAGCATCTGGAATATGAGCTGAGAGGCCTGCCAAATGCCACCAGCTTCTTACAGACCAGAAAAGTACATGAAAAGAAGGGAAAATAATAAATAAATAAATAAATAAATTAATTAATTAATTAATAATACATAAATAATAAGACAGTCAGGTACCTTTACTGCTTCCCTCCCCAAGGCCCTTGGAAACTAGCCTGTACCTCATTACTGGGTCCTTAGGCCTGCTTTGAGCAGTTAAACAGGGGCAATCCTTTATATCTAGAATAAGCAAGACCAAGATTCAAAGAACAGTGGTAGCACACAGCTACTTAAAAGTAAATCCCTAGGCAAGAGAGAGAAAGTAACATCAGTGTAAACTTACCATCATGATCAGATGCCAAGACATCAGCAAAAAATTACAAGTCATTCTAAGAAAAAAGAAGGTAAGACTCAGGCAAAAGAACAAATCAAAGCCCCAGATGAGACGCAGAACTTGAAGTAAGTAATGAATGATCTTATTCAGATATCCTAAAATAATTCATGGAGTTGGAGGTTGTGATGATTAGGCTAATATGTCAACTCAGCCAGGTAATTGTGTCCAGGTATTTGGTCCAGCAAGCACTGGGCTAATTGTAATACAAGAGCATTTATGGACTTTGATAACCAGTGAGTTTACTGTGTGGATGGCTGATTATATCTGCATGAAGCAGGGAGACTGCATCATCAATGGGTGACACTTTTATCCAAACAGTTGAATGCCTTAAAAGGGGAAGTGATTTCAACATTCAGAGAGAATTTCCCAATTCATCTTTGGACAGCCACCTTCTCCCAGAAACTCATCAAGGACCTTTCATTGGATGTTCATCAGAGCCCCTGGTTTTCAGCCTGCCTGTGGAACCTAGACTTGTGCATCCCCACGGTCACGTTAGATACTCTTTTAAAATCTCATATTATTGACAGATGTCTCCTGTTGATTTTATTTCCTGAGAGAACACTGACTAATACAGAGGTCACCATCACTAAAGAAATAAAGGTTATTAAGAAGATCCTGAGTGAGCACAAAGAAAAATTTAAAATCTTGGATGGAAAAATAAAAGTGCTTATGGAAATGAAAGACATGATAAGTGAGAGTAAAAATACGGTAGAGTCATACAAGAGCAGATTTGAAATCATAGAAGAAAGAATTAAGACAGAAGTGATGAAATTTAAGAGAGAAGAACAGAGAGAGAAAAGAATGGAAAAAATTGAGCAGGTGCTCAGGGAGTTGAATGAAAGCATGAAGTATAGCAACATACTGTTATGGGAGTTCCAGGAGGACAACAGAAGGAAAAAGAGGCAGAAAGAATATTTGGGGAAATAATGGCCAAAACATTCGTGACTCTCATGAAACACATAAGTATATGTGTCCAGGAAGCACAGCATACTCCAAAAAGTAGAAATCAAAATAGAGCTATCTCAAGACACATAATATTCAGAATACCAAATGCCAAAGATAAAGAGAAAATTCTGAAAACAGCAAGGGAGAAGCAAAGCATCACATACAAGGAATGTCAAGAAAGGCTTAGTGTAAGGTTCTCTTCAGAAACCGTGGAAGTGGGAAGTGGATGCAGCTTAAGCAATTGGGCTCCCATCAACCATATAGGAAGTCCAGGGTTTGATTCCCAGGGCTTCCTGGTGAAAAGCAAGCTGGCCCATGCAGCAAGCTGGCCAAAGTAGAGATGTGGCCCACACAGAGTGATGGCCCGTGCAAGAGTGCTGGCCTCCATGGAGTGCTGGCCCTTGTGGAGAGCTGTTGCAGCAAGATGATGCAACAAAAAGAGACACCGAATAGAGACAATGCGAGAGGCAGCAGATCAGGGAGCTGAGGTGGTGCAAGAGATTGAGCAACCTCTCTCCACTCTGGAAGGTCCCAAGATCAGTTCCCAGTGCTGCCTAAAGAGAAGACAAGCAGACACAGGAGAACACACAGAGAGAAGACAGTGAGCACAAAAACAACGAAGAGGGATAAATAAATAAATAAATAAATAAATAAATAAATAAACAAATCTTTAAAAGAAAGAAACCATGGAGGTGAGAAAAGCAGAGGTATGGCATAATTACAGTACACAAAAAGAAAAACAGTCAACAAAGTATTCTTTCTCTGACAAAACTTCAAATATTATGGTGAGTTTAATACAGTCACAGATAAACAGAAACTAATACAGCATGTAAACAATCATCCTGCTCTGCAGGAAACACAAAAGAAAGTTCCAAAGCCAAGAAAAAGAGAGAAAGAAAGAGAGAGAGAAGCTTGAAGGAGAGTGTAGAAGTTAAGAATATCAGAAAAGCTAATGAAAAGGATAAAAAGATAAAAATAAGATATGACCTATGAAAGCCAAAGGATAAAATGGTTGAAGTAAATATTGCCTTTATAATAATAACATTGAATGTTAATGGACTAAACTTCCCAATCAAAACACATAAGCTGACAGAATGGATAAGGAAACATGAGCTATCTATTTGCTGGCTGCAGGGTAGTCAAAGTTTCAGTGTCTTCCTTAACTCTTGCAGCCAGTTTTTTAAACTGGGGTCAACTGACTCTGGTGGTCAAAGTAAGCATGCAGACTGCCCCATGCTCACTGGTGGTGAGACAGCTTTTCCAACCTAATGTTTCTCTCAGTTGTGTAGTATAGAGGATGGCATTGGCATGATAATGGGATGTGGGAAACAAATCCTCCAATGATGAAATTTTTCGTATAATTGTTTTTAATTTTTATATTTTGTACATTTCTGCATTAGGGAGCCACCAAAATTATGTGACATCAAGACAAATGAAAACAGGCTAAAAATGAAGATAGCTACATAGTCATAAGGGGGTCTCTTGTCTTCTCACAGAATGAACAAGAGGTATGGAAATGGGCCATTTAGGAAGCCCTTTTTACTATTTGTATCAATTTGCTAAGCAACTCAGACTGCTGAAGAAGCAGCAATTTGAGGTAAAGAGAATTGCAAGAATGTAGTCATGATAGCTGTGTGGTAGGGCTTTCTTTTCATTTTGAGTATGTCCAAACAAGATGTGAAATGACGAATATAATTTATCTTTCATTCTCTTAAAGAGAAAATGCAAAACTACCAGCTTCCTAACATGGACATTGTAAAATGAAAATGTTTATTTCAGGACAGGGATACAGATGTATTAGGAACCACAGGATAGAGCATTCCTTGTGCCTAACACAGGACAGGATCCCTGTGGACAATAGTACATACATCAGAAAGGAAATATGTTTGTCCATGGGTTTGGGAAGAGAAGGGTTATGGGGGTTTGGGTAGGACAAGTGCAGGAAGTGCTGGAGGCCATCCAGGACTGTGACCAGGCCAACTGGAACCAACCCAGATCCCACTACTTCTTAAGGAACCATCCCTCTTTACATCAGGTGATGCCTATCAATCATGCCACTGTGACCAGTGTTCAACTTGATATTTAGATTCTTGAAGAACTGACTGTTTCCACATGCCAGTGGTGGCCTTCACCATTTTACAATCTCACCGGCACTGGAAGAGCATTTCTCTGCCTTTCTCCACATCCTCTCCAACACTTGCGTCACAAAGTCAGTGAAGAGTCAGTACACAGTTCCATGATAATTTTTAAATAAACATCCCACCAAATAATGTGGCATCATGAAAAATGAAAAGAGAATTAAAATTGAGACAACTACATATAAATACTTGGTGGTGTTATCTTCTCACAGAATGCACAAGAGTTCCTGATATGGGCCATCTGGCAAGCTCTACTTCAGTTTGAATATATTTGACTTAGCAACTATGCCTGTTGAGGAACCTGCAAGGTGATTTATACAAAATGAACAAGAATGTAGTCATATCTGTCTGGTATGCCTTTCTATTTCTTCTGAACAACTTCAAGTAAAATGTGAACTGAAGAAAATAATTAAGCTATTATTATCTTAAGGAGAAAATGCAAAGCAATGTGGTTTCCTAACCCTGACATGGTCACTGAAAATACTGAATTCAGTTGAGAGATTCAGATCTCATAGGAACCACTGGATAAAAATTACTTCAGTCTGAAACATTCCATGATCTCTGTGAACAATAGAAGATGGTAACCAAGAGTAAGTGCTTTCACTCATGTGTCTTGCTTCCACACTAGAATAGATCATAGTGGATTCCAGAGTTTTTACAAATGTGTGAGGAAGACCCTGGTTTTCAAATTTGTTAGGAAAATATCCCATCATGTTTCTAAGCCCAATCAGAACCCTTGAAAAATAACCTGAGAATGTTTTCCCCTTACTGACATATTTTCAGATGGCAAGTATCCCAGATGCACCAAATGAATTTCTCTTTTGAGGCTGGTGTTTTGACTTCAATCATTGCACTGCAACTTATGCCATCAGCTAGAAATGTGCTGCTTGAGTTGAATTTCTGAATTAAAGTGGACATGGCAGATTTTGCAATGAAATGTCTAACACTGTAGTCCTGGGCCATTATATCCAATCTGCATCTTGAATCCTAATCAGGGTCTAGGATAGGATTTCATTGGACGATCATTATGACTGAGCTTCAACATTGGTCTTCTGTTTCAATCCTGTGTTGTGTGCCTCTAGCCAAGAAGGTAAGTTCACATGCAGTTTGCAGAGTGAATGAGAAAGTGAATTTTGCAGTTGCTGTGGGTGTGGGATGCTTTGTGTTCTTCTGATTCACAATCTGCAATGGGAGCTACATTTGTGGTATTGGGATGCCAAGTGACTCTTCCCAGGGGTAGCAGGGGTGTTGTATCAGATTTGAGGGGAAACAAGCTCCATTGTGAACTTGATGGCTAACTACTGGTACTGGTGGCTTTTATATTCCATTTAAAATTTCTGTTTATTCAAGTTGAGTGTAGGATTTCTGAAGAAGGTGACCATGTGCTCACCCGGTCACTCTCCCACCTGCCATGTACCAGGGGTATTTGGGAGCTCACCCTTGGATTATGATTGGTTTCACTTTTGCAAACTTCCCATCATTGTGAACAGATTGTAGAATGAAAGGTAAGCTTCATTTCCAGAAGAGGAAATCAAAGGGAAACACAGACATTCCTGACCCTCCACCAAACACCCAAGACTCCACCTGTTTCCTGCATGCCCCTGACTACCACCCAGGAACCTGAAACTGGCCTAACCTGGCCAGACAGACAGGCCCAAGGGAGGAATTCTGTGACCCACTGGCACCCAGGGTTCCCTCAAGACATTGTCCAAGACTACCCTGTCCCTTATTGGAAGAGGGGCAGGCCATCCAACTCAGTCTGTCCTGCTCATTATTCAGGAACCTCCTACTGACCTCTTTTATATGGGCCTGCAAGTTGTAACCTCTGGATTACCCCTGGGTTCGGTGGGGCCTACTTGTTGCTGGAGCTGTCCTTTGTCTTCCATGTGGGCTGGAATTGGGCCTAACAGTTTTGGGGGATTTGCAGATCCCTTGACAACTATTTTTGTTGGCTAAGGGTGGGTGGTGTGGGGAGGTTGAGGAGTCTGTCCAGGAGGTCCTATTTGGTAGCACCAATATCTGACCAGATATGACATGGATCCCTCTCCATCTTAAAGTACCATTCGTTCTTAGAGACTGGTGGCAGTTGTACATCATGCCAATGTGAACATTGTTGTTGCCTCCATACATAGCTTTGAGAGATATTGCCATGTTGTCTTGCACAGCAGCAGCAGCATAGGCCATTTTCCAATCCCACCAGCAGAGAATGGGTGCTCTCATGTCTAACTCCAGATCCTCCCCAATACTAGTCTTTTGTTTTAATTCAAAAATTGTAGGACCTTTATGGACAAGGTACATTCATAAAAATACACAGACCTTTTATATTTACATATCAAGATACAGATACTCCATAAAAGTTCCAACTATTTTGCTGTTTTAGGATACTTTCCACCCCTGACAGCATAAATATTCCAGTCCTTGTGTCTTCCAGCTTAGAAAGAGAGGTGTGGGGGCAATAACATATAGTCTGTGAACAGAAAATCTTGTTTTCCCAATATAAATTTAAGTTAATCCTGGAAAAGATTTAAATGTTCAGTTTTGATAAACAACCAAGTGTTCATCCAATTTTCAGATGGATGGGAAAAGGCACTAGCTTTAAAATTATGCACTCTTTAGCTTTCTCATAGTATACATAAATTTTCCACATTCTTTCAAGTTGGAGAACTGGGTATTTGTAACCTAAGTATTGTTACATGGATTTACATTATAATTGCATATTTTAGGAAAACAACAAACTCATGGTATTTCAATTTTCAATAACTTGAAAATTGAGTATTCATAAAATTCAAAGTCATCATCAAAATACACTCTTCACTGGGAAAAATAAAAGACGAGTGGACAACCATCAAGATAGTGGCAGAGAAAGGAGCTCCTAGAGTCAGCATGTGCTACAGGGCAGTTATTAGTCAGCCAGAACTATCTAAAGCACCGGTTTGGGGACTCCAGGAGACCAGAAGAGCATCCTATAACATCCTTGAAAGAATGAAAGGGGGAGACTGTCCATATGCTGAGAAGATTCATAAGTAGAGCACTTTGTGCCCCAGAGGACAGTGCTCATCCTCCATTGGCACACAAGCCACTTCAGGAGCTATTCTGTGGCTGCAAATGGAAGCTAAACTTCCCAAAATGGGTAAGGAAGAGGCAGTTGGGCACCAATTTCAGCTACTCCTTAGTAAATTTTGTGGGCTAAATTATAGTCCTAAGAACAGCCAAAGTTTGAACTTGTCCAAGTCAGAATCAGGCTTGTAGCTGACATTTTACCTATGCCCCTGGCACAAGGTGAAGCGAAGTGGACTAAAAATCATAGTGCTAGTAGGGACTGACTTCTTTCCATCCAGATCAGATGACACGTCTAGCATAAGCCCCAGGCCCACTTTCAGAAGGGAGGAAGCTTGGGGAACCTGAGTATCCTCTCTCAGAAAATGCAGGCCATGCTCTGGAGGCAGGTGATCATCCTACTCTGGTGGTGTAAGCTGCCTTAGGAGTTATTCTGGGCTAGAGTTGGAAGCTCCATTTCCCAAAAGCAAGGGAGGAAGAGATGGCTGACCACCAATTTTAGCTACTGATTAGTAAATTCTGCTGGCTAAAATATAACCCTAAGATGAGCTAAAGTTTGAATCTCTTCAAGTAAGAAGGCGGCCAGTAACCACCATTTTGACATACCACTCAGCACAAAGGGAAACTGGGATGGCTGAAAATCACAGTGACTGTAGGTCCAGCTTCCTTCACCCAGATTGGCCTGCAGCCCTAGCCTAGGCTTAAGCCCCACCTCTAAAAGTGAGGAGGCTGGCAGGCTCTGCACTAGCCTCTTTGGGTAACTGCAGGTATATTTGGCTGGCACAGACTTAGTAGTCAGAAGTCTACTGGAGTAACTGCCATCATATTGGACCCACATGACATAGACTGCTATCAATAACTGCAGCTCCATTCTTGACCCAAGCAAGGGAAGAAGGCATGTGAAGCTTCGTCAGTCTTTCTGAACAACTAGAGTTTAGGCCTGCATGACTTGGATTATTACACATGGCTACAGTTATGTCCTTACCCCTGGTAAAAGAGAAAATTGGGAGAAACTTTATTTGCCCCTTGGGCAATGAGGGCAGTTTGAGCCTCGAGAGCTTACAGCATCATCTACATCCTTGCCTCCTACTAAACAACAGCAAGAAAGAAAGGGCAAGAAAGCCCTAAATTAAAGAGAGAAAATGCACCCAGAATAAATACATCTAGTAATCCAGATGCCAAGAAGCCAAAAAATAATTACAATTCACACCAAGAAACAGGAAGATATGACCCAGTTAAAGGAATAAGGTAAGCCTCCAGGTGACATAATGAAGTTAAACAACCAATCATAAATGCCCAAACAAATCTCTGTAATAAATTCAATGAGATTGCAAAAAAGATTAAGGATATTAAGAAGACATTGTATGAACATAAAGAAGAATTTCAAAGCATACATAGAAAAATAGCAGATCTTACAGGAATGAAAGGTGTAATAAATGAAATAAAAAAATACATGGGAATCATAGAATAGCAGATTTGAGGAGGCAGAAGACAGGACTGGTGAGCTTGAAGAAATGGCCACTGAAGGTGTACATAAATAAGAACAGATGAAGAAAGGAATGGAAAAAATTAAAAAAAGATCTCATGGAACTGAATGACATCAAAAGATGTGGAAACATACATGTCATGGGTGTCCCAGAAGAAGGGAAGGGAAAATGGACAGAAAGACTATTTGTAGAAATAATGGTACAAAATTTCCCAAACTTATTGAAGGATATAGACATCCATGTCCAAGAAGCACAATGTACTCTCATCCATGTAAATCCAAAAACAACTCTGAGACAGATACTATTTAGATTTTCAAATGCCAAAGAGAAAGTGAGAATTCCAAAAACAAAAAGAGAAAAGGAAAGCATAACATTTAAGGGATACCCAATAAGATTAAGTGCCAATTTATCATCAGAAACCATGGAGGCAAGAAGACAATGGGATGATATATTTAAGATACTGCAAGAGAAAAACTTCCAGCAAAGAATCTTCTATCTTGCAAGATTGTCTTGAAAAAAATGAGGGTGAGGTTAGAATATTCACAGATAAACAGAAACTGAGAGAGTTTGTAACCAAGAGAGCAGCTTTGCAGGAAATACTAAAGGGTGTTCTACTGTCTGAGAAGAAAAAACAGGAGAGAGAGGCTTGGAAGAGAGTCTAAAAATGAAGATTATATCAATAAATGTAAATAAAATTGTCAAAAGAGTGATGAAAATAAATTATGATGGATAAAACCCAAATATTTTGGAAGAAGAAACTTAACCAATGATGGAAAGCACAATGATAGTACATATGCAAAAGTCTCCTTTATTCAGAAAACTACAATACATTGTTAAAAGAAATTTAAAAAGACCTAAATAATTGGAAGAACATTTCAAGCTCATAGATTGGAAGACTAAATACCATTAAGATGTAAATTCTACTCAAATTGATATACAGATTTAATGCAATCCCAATAAAAATTCCACCAGTATTTTAAATAAATGGAAAACATGATTATCAAATTTATTTGGAAGGGTCCTGAATAGCCAGAATAACCAGAAAAAGGAAAAGTAAAGACGGAAGGACTCTCACTTCTGTACTTTAAACCATATTACCCAGCTACAGTGGTGAAAGCAGCATGGTGCAGTCATAAAGACAGACACACAGACAATTGGAACACAATTGATGGTACAAAAACAGACCTTCACATGTATAGTCAAGTGATTTTTAACAAGCCTGTCAAACCCACCCAGCTTGGGCAGAACAGACCATTCAACAGATCGTGCTGAGAGAACTGGATATCCCTAGACAAAAGAAGGAAAAAGGACCCCTATCTCACACCTTATACAAAAATTAAGTCCAAATGGATCAAAAACCTAAATATAAAAGCAAGAACCATAAAGCTTCTAGAAGAAAATTTAGGAAAATATCTCAAGACCTGGTGGAAAGTGGTGGATTCTTAAAGGAGGTAAGAGGAGTCCTGAGAAGGACTACTTGTGTTTAATGTATGTAGAGGATTTAATTAAGTGTACTGTAAAAGTGTGGAAATGTATAGAGTTGATAGTAACATGTTATAGTGAGTAATAGTTGGTTTGTAAATGGGAATGTGGCTGAAAAACGTAGCCTAGGGATATACATGCCAATTGAACGAAAGCTAGAGAATAATCTAGGGACTGGCTAACACAGTAAACCCAGAGGTGGATGAGAATTGTGGTTGATGGTACAGATACAAAAGTGTCCTTTGTGAGAAAAAGCAGATGTATATCACTATTGCAGTTTGTTTGGAATGTGGATAAGCATGGGAAAAATACAACTGGAGTGACTATGGACTGTGGTTATGAGCAATAATGTAATATTCATGCGTCTAAGTAAAAAATGTACTGTGTTGATAATGGGGCAGTATGGAAAAATTGTGTCAAATGTAAGCTATGGACCACATAATAGTTTCATGATATAATCTCATAATCTATAAAAACGGTTCTACAATGGTGTGGTGTGTTGATAGAGGAGAGTTGTATGGGAATCCTGCACCTGTGCATGATTATTTTGTAAATTCAAAACTTCTATCAAAAAAATATTTTTAACAAATAATAATACGGTGGATTGGGGGGAAAATACACCAAATGTAAAATAAGGACTATAGTAAGTAGTAAGATTTTGAGAATATTCTTTCATTATTTGTAATAAATGTCTCAAAACAATGGAAGGTATTAATGGTGGGCTGATGTATGGGACCTTTGTATGATGTTATGCATATTTAGATTGCATGTTCAAAACTTTAACTATACACTTATTGTTTATATATGTTTGTGTATAAAGGATATAATAATAACAATAATAATAATGATGATAGACTGGGAAAGGGGAAAATACACCAAATGTAAGATATTTTTTAGTAGAAATATTTTGAGGATGTTCTTTAATATTAGTTAAAAATGTTTCACAACAATGCAATGTATTTGTGGTAGGGTGAGCATGAGAGTCCTATATGATGTTATGTATGTTTTTGTAAGTTCACAACACTTACTATACAATTATTGCTTATGTAAGTTTATGTATGTGTGATATAGTTAAAGAATTTTTTTAATGAAAAAAGAGACAAGTGGATTTACACAAATTAAAAAAAAAAAAGCCTTGGTAGGGTTCAATGTAGCCCATGAGTCTGAATGAAGCACAGTTGCTCTTACTCTCCTAGAGCTCTTCATCTTCTGAGCTGAAGAATTTTTAAATATTTTAAATTTAGATTTCAGGATGCCCATGTTTGTTTTTCAATCCATATCATCTTTGAACAAGTCTGACCACTTACAATGCTCTGACGGATTGTTTGGGGCTTGGTCAAAGGCACCTGGAAAACCTGTGGTGGAAGAGTTCATGTGAAAACATGTCATCAATCCTATGGTTGTTCACACAAGACAGAGGCATTGTTGAAATGGTCTATGGTCTTCTCATATTCCCTTCAGCTTGTAAATTCTTTGCCAATCTGTATATGTTCAAGGAAGAATTTTTTAACAGCTTTGGCATATTTCAGCACTTGTAACTTTGAAATCCTGGGTTTCTGCTTCATGAGTTTTGTTTTTTTCCCTGGCTCTAGCAGGCTGTTTTTGAAACTGGGGTCACCTGAATCTTGTGGTCCAAGTAAATACAGTGCCCCATGCAGACTACCAAATGTACACTGGTGGTGAGGCAGCCTTTCCAACAAAAAATTCCCTTGGCTGTGGAGTGCAGAGGGTGAGTAATTAAGGAAGCTCTTTTTACTGTTTGTATGTATTTACCTAACAACTCAGACTGCCAAAGAAGTGCCAAGATGTGGAAAAGAAAATTTGCCACAAAGTAGTTATGATAGCTGTGTGGTACAGCTTTCTTTTCCTTGTGATTATCTCCAAATAATATGTGAAAGAAGGAACTTAATTTATTGTGTTACTTTAAAGAGAAAATGCAACACCAACATGCTTCCTAACATGAACACTGTAAAATGAAAATGATTATTTCAGGAGAGGGATACTGATGTATTGCGAATGACAGAATAGATCAATGCTAGTATCTGAAACAGGACAGAATCCCTGTGGACAACAGTACATACATCAGAGGTAAACATGACAATTAGTGGGTATGGGAGGGGCAGGGCTTTGGGGTTTGGGTCAGAGAAGGGCAGGGAGTGCCAGCAGCTGGCAAAGGGTGTGACCAGGATCAAGGGATCCAAACCAGATCCAACACCCACTTACAGAACCCTTCTTAGAATCTGCTGGCAGTTGTACATCTTGCCACTGGGAGCATCACTCTTACCTCCAGACATAGCTTCTGAATATATTGCTATGTCATCATGCAGAGCAGCAGTGGCATGGGCCATTTTCCTATTATACCAGCTCGGAATGAGTGCTTTAATGTCCAACTCCAGATCCTCTCCAACCCTAGTCTTTTTCCTTTAGTCCAAAAATTGGAGGACATTTATGGGCAAGGTATATTCAATAAAATACTCAGATGTTTTACCATTTAGAGATCACAGATGCAGAGGCTCCATAAAAGATCCAACTCTTTAGCTGTTTTTGGATACCTCTTGCCTCTGATAGAAGAATTATTCCAGTCCTGTGACTTCCAGCTTAGAAAGAGAGGTGTGGAGGCAATGCCAAATAGTCAGGGAACAGAACAGAACAATTTTTCATTTTAAATTTATTTTTAGCTCTCAAAAGAATAAATGCTCCTTTTGGATAAGAAGCAAGTATTCATCCAATTTTAAGACGGATAGTAAAATGTACTAGCTTTAAAAATATGAATTTTTCAACCTTCTTATATGCATACATTACTTTTCCCCTTTCATTCAAGATGGAACACTGGGTATTTTTAAGTAAGTATTATTATATGAACATATGTTATAATTGAGCATTTTAAAAATCACCAAAACCAAGGTAGTTCAAGTTTCAACAAATTGAAAATTGAGTATTCATAAAATGAAAAGTCATCATCAAAATACACTCTTCATTAGAAAAAGTAAATAAAAGGAAGAGGTGGATTTACACAAATTAAGAAAAATAACCTGGGTAAGTTTCAGTGTGGCTCATGAGTCTGTATTAAGCATAGTTGCCCTTATTTTCCAAGTGTATTCATCTTCCATACTGAGAATTTTTTAGTACTTTGAATTCATGTTTCAGGACCCTCATGTTCATTTTTCATTCCACATGATCTTCAGGCAAGCTCTGAGCACTGACAATTTTCTGATGGATTGTTTGGGGCTTGGTCAAAAGCCCCTGGAAAACCTCGCATGGAAGAGTTCCTTCTAAAACTTGCATTCAGAGCTGTGGCTGTTCACACAGTGAACAGGCATTGTTCAAATGCTCCATGGCTTTCTCATATTCTCCTTAGGCATGTAAGTCCTTTGCCAAGCTGTATATCATCCAGGAAGAATTTCTGAACATCTTTGACACATTTCAGAGCAGATAACTTGGAAATCCTGGCATTCTG
Organism: Cabassous unicinctus; assembly: GCA_029593785.1. Lineage (NCBI taxonomy): Eukaryota > Metazoa > Chordata > Mammalia > Cingulata > Chlamyphoridae > Cabassous > Cabassous unicinctus. The sequence continues at coordinate 21,798 of JAQZBX010034238.1, forward strand.
TTTTGCAGGTTTTGGTTTCCTTCCTGGCTTTCAAAGCCTGTTTTTTAAAGTGGGGTCACCTGACTCTTGCAGAACAAGTGAATTCAGTACCCCAGGCAGACAGCCTTACATTCCCTGGCAGTGAGGCAGCTTTTCCAACCCAACATTTCTCTTAGTTACTGTGTGTAGAGGATGACCTTGGCCTGCAAAAGGGATATGGGACACCAACCCTCTAAATTTGAAGCATTTTGTACAATTGTTTTACTCTTTATCTTCTGCACATTTCTGCATTAGTGAGCCATCAAATTATGTGGCCACTTGACAAATGAAAAGAGATTAAAAAAGGAAGGTAGCTGCATAGGCATAAGGGGCTTCCTTGTTTACTCACAAAATGCACAAGAGGTGCAAAAATGAGCAATTTAGGAAGCTCAATTTAATGTTTTTATGTATTTGCCTAGCAACCCAGGCTGTGGAAGAACTGGCAAGATGAGGTAAAGAAAATTTTCAAAGAGGTATTCATGATAGCTGTGTGGTAGGGCTTTCTTTTCCTTCTGAATATCCCCAAATAAGATGTGAGAGGAGGAATATAATTAATCTTTCATTCTTTAAAGAGAAAGTGCAAAACCAACTGGCTTCCTAACGTGAACACTGTAAAATCAAAATGCTTATTTCAGGAGAGGGATACAGATGTATTGGGAAACACTGGCCAGAGTATTCTTTGTGTTTGAACAGGACAGGATCCCTGTGGACAACAGTGCATACATCAGAAAGCAAACATAGTGATCCTTGTGTATGGGAGAGGCATGGATTTGGGGGTTGGTTTGGAAAAGGACAGGAAGTGCCACTGGCCCACAAGGGGTATGACCAGAATGACGGGATCCAACCTGCATGCAAAACTCTCTTATGGAACCCTCCCTCTTTACTTCAGGTGGTGTATGTCAGTCATGCCACTGTGAACAGGGTGCAACTTGATACAAAGCTTCTTGAAGAAGCATCAGTCTTCCTCATGGCACCGGTGGCCTTTGCCATTTTACAATCTCACCAGCATTGAAACAGCCTCCTGCTTCTGTAATCCACATTCTCTCAAACACTTGTGGGTAATTTTAAAATTAATTTTGTTTATTTTTACTTTTCTAACCTTTATTTACAATTCTCATTAAAACAAACAAACAAAACACACACATACCAAACTTTTACCACATTGCACATAGAGAAGCTGCAAACAATATTTCCTTTATTATGTTGCTTGGTTTAGGATATCTCTTGCCCATGGTATCCAAAAATTCCAGCCTTTTGGATTCCATCAGCTTAAAAAAGAGGAGTGGTTTCATGACCTGCAATACGACCTGCCTCAAAGTCAATGAAAAGAAACAAACATGATTTGACAGTAATTTAATCATCTTCCATCCATTTTTAAATCAGATTACCACCAAATGATGTGACATCTTGAGAAATGAAAAGAGAATTAAATTGAAGAAGGTGATTACATGAAAATACTTGGGGTTTTTGTCTTCTCACAGAATGCATGAGAGGTGCTGACAGGGACCATCTAGCCAGCTCCATTTCAATTTGAAGATATTCTGCTTGACAACTTTCCCTGGTGAAGAAGCTGCAAGGTGAGTGAATCAAAATGCAAAAGCAAGTGGTCATAGCTGTGTGATATGGCTTTCTATTTCTTTTGAATATCTCCTAGTAAAATGAGCATTGAAGAAAATAATTTATCTTTTATTATCTTAGGGATGAAAGCCAAACAATGTGGCTTCATAACCCTGACACAGTCACAACAAATATTGAATTCAGTTGAGAGATACAGCTGTAGTAGAAGCCACTGGATGCAAACATACTTGTGGCTGAAACATTCCACAATCCCTGTCAACAAATCAAGATGGAATCCTGGAGTTAGGTCTTACTCTCATCTGAGTTGCTTCCACATGAAACTAAGTCTCAGGGGATTCCAGAGTTTTTATAGACATGTGAGGAAGGCCTGCTCTTCAATTGTGTCAGGAAAATATTTTGTTTCTAAGCCTGATCATAACTTTTGAAAAATAACCAGAGTATGATTGTTGTCCCCTAACCAACACATTTTCAGGAAAGCAAATATCTCACATGCACCCTTTTTTTTTTTTTTCCTCTGACATGCACTCTTTAAATGTTTCTTGTGGGGGCATTATTTTGGCCTCATCCTTGACCTGCAACTTGAAACTTATGCCATCAGCTAGAAATGTGCAGCTTTAGTTGAATTTCTGAGTTAAAGTGAATCTGGCAGATTTTGTAATGAACTGTTGGCTACCCTATTCTCAACCCCTTCCTGTTAATCTGTTTCTTGAATCTTGATCAGGATTCTAGGGATGGAATACATTAGACCAACCTAATGACTGAGCTCCCACCCTGGTCTTGTGTTTTGATCTTGCATTGTTTGCCTCTAACCTGAAGGTAACTTCACAGGCAGTTTGCAGAGTGAGTGATAAAATGAAGTTTTGCGGGTTCTCTGCATGTGGGATGTTTTGTGTTCTTCTGATTCACAGACTGCAACCATTACAACTTTTGTGCTCTTGGAAGGCCAAGTGGCTGTTCCCAGAGGTGGCAGGGGTGTTGTGTCAGATTTGAGGGGAAATTAGCTCCTTCCTGAACTTGGTGGCTAATACTGGTACTGGTAGCTTTTAGATTCCCTTTAAAATTTTTGTCCATGCAAGGCCATGGAAGGAATTCTGCAGAGGTTGGCCATGTCTCTGCACCACCCCCTTCCTACTGTCACTTGCCCAGTATATTTGTGAGCCCTCTCCTGGATTCTGATTGTTTCACTTTTGCAGCCTGCCCATCATTGTGTCCAGATTCTGGAATGAATGGTAAGCTTGATTTCCAGAAGAGAAAATCAAAGGGAAACACAGGCATCCCTGGCCCTCCAGTCCATTCCATGACTCCATTTGTGTTCTGGATGCCTCCCACCACCACCCAGGAACCTGAACTGGTCTATGTGGTGGCCATCAATGGAGGTGCTTAGCTCTCGTCAAAACCGACTACGAGACAAGGTCCGTGGCTGGTCAAGAAGGGATCATGGATACCCGACTTGTGGAGGAGGACTAAGCACTTCATGACTTGGGGCCTAATTTCACCCTGTTTATACTCTTACAAAGGCCATTTTTAAGCTCCTTGAGAAATATGCCTCATCGGGCGCTGGACTGGTTAGTCAATAACGGGCAACTGGACCCCCCCTCTCTCTCTCCTTCTGCGGCAAAGCCGCTGGGTCAACCTAAGACAGGGGCCTGGCCAATTGCTGCCATGGTTTCCAATG
>JAQZBX010034239.1:0-25070 GCA_029593785.1 Cabassous unicinctus
CAGGGATCCACCTAGTAAGAAAAGGAAAATGGAGAACTCCATGAGCAACCAGAAGTTGTCAAAAAAGACTGTTGAATCATTGATCAATAAACCAATCCCTAGACCAGACACTCAAGAAGTAGAAACTTCAGAAATAAAGCTAGTAGCTTCCTTTGAAGATTCTTGCAGCTCTAATGCCAGAAAACAGACTCTTCCAACAGCTGCCAGATATCCTCAGAAGTTGCTTTTACCAAAGCCCAAAGTGGCTTTGGTTAAACTACCTGTCATGCAGTTCTCTCCTATGCCTGTCTTTGTGCCTACGGCGGACTCCTCGGCCCAGCCTTTGGTCGTAGGTGTTGATCACCAGGGCTCAGCCACAGGCGCCGTCCACTTACTTCCCTTGTCCATAGGAACCCTGATCCTCGGCCTAGATGCAGAGGCTTGTTCTCTTCAGGAGAGCCTACCTCTCTCAAAGATTGTGAATCCCATTGCTGTTGAGCCAGTTAGTACAGGGGTTCAGGTGAGCGTGGGTAAAAGTCCACCTACTGCTTTACAACATCTGGGGAACACAGGTCAGAAGAGCAGCATTTCTTCAATCAATGTGCAGACGGAGCTGTCTTACACCGCACAGAGCTTTATGCCTTCTGCACAGTGGGCTGCCCCAGATTCCTCTGTGTCGTCTTGTTCTCAAACTGACTTGACGTTTGGTTCTCAAGTTTCGCTTCCCATTAGTGTTCACACTCAAACATTGCTTCCCAGTTCTAAAGTAACTTCATCGATAGCTGCTCAGACTGATGCTCTTTTAGATGCTTGTTTCCAGTCAGGTGGGATCTCCAGAGAAACTCAAACCAGCGGAATACAAAGTTCCACAGATGACCGGGTACACATGGACCAAGCAGTGATGTGTGGAGACATTTTTGAGAATGTCCATTCATCTTACAGGGTTTCTACAGACAATATTTTAAGCAACAGTTTGGTAGCAGAGACTGTAACTCATGGTTTGTTACCTCAGAACGACCCTAAGACATTAAATCAAGATATTGAGAAATCTACACCAATTATAAACTTCAGTGAACAGAATAGTATGCTTCCTTCACAAAACATGACAGATAATCAGACCCAAACCATAGATTTATTAAGTGATTTAGAAAACATCTTGTCAAGTAACCTACCGGGTCAAACGTTGGAAAATCGCAGTCTTTTGTCTGACACTAACACTGGACCTGACACACAGCTCCCACCTGGCCCGACCCAGAATCCTGGAATAGATTTCGATATTGAAGAGTTTTTTTCGGCTTCCAACATCCAAACTCAAACAGAAGAGAGTGAACTTAGCAATATGAACACTGAGCCAGTCTTAGAATCCCTGGACATAGAAACCCAAACTGACTTTTTACTTGCAGACACCTCTGCCCAGTCCTATAGTTGTAGGGGAAATGCTAACTTCTTGGGCCTTGAAATGTTTGATACACAGACACAGACAGACTTAAACTTCTTTTTAGACAGTAGCCCTCATCTGCCTCTGGGCAGTATTCTGAAACACTCCAGCTTTTCCATGAGCACTGATTCATCTGACACAGAAACTCAAACAGAAGGGATTTCCACTGCTAAAAGCCTACCTGCTCTAGAAAGCAAAGTTCAGTTGAACAGTACAGAAACACAGACCATGAATTCTGGTTTTGAAGCGCTAGGGAGTTTGTTTTTCACCAGCAATGAAACTCAAACAGCAATGGATGACTTCCTTCTAGCTGATTTGGCCTGGAACACGATGGAGTCTCAGTTCAGCTCTGTGGAAACCCAGACGTGTGCAGAACTACACACAGTCTCCAACTTCTAAAAGTGAAGTCCATGTGCAATGTGGCATTTACAGTTTTCTTCTGGATTTAGGAGCCGGGGAACCGGGACAACAGTATCAACTCTTGAATGTAGTTGATTATGCAGATGCTTAGATTCTTTGAGGTTCTTTGCCTTTTGTACTTGTAAACATGAAATTTGTGTATAAATGTGAGTGTATTATAAAGTGTATGATGTTGATCTAAAAATGATTGCTTTTGTGTTGCCTACCATTGCCCCTTCAAAGCTAGTCTTCCCATCTAAAATAAATGTATTTCATACCTTTAAAAACAATATTAGCCATTTAGCCGAAGCCAAGCTTAGCAGGTACTAGGGTACAAACTTTTCAAATCTTTAAAACGTTTTAGTTGGAGTATAACTTACTTAACTTAAATTGCACCGAAAATATTATAAAAGTGCTTATTAGAAATTCCTATTTCCTGGTAGTAACCTGTAAAGTGGATTTAAACTGCAGCGCTTACATGGTTTGAGACTCATGCTGCGTACAGCCTCATCTGCTTTGACATCTCCCTCTTTTCTCTTGAAGACACAAAGGAAAACTGTAGCTGTCTCTAACTTTTGAAATAGTTTTCATGTAGTCCATGCTATCCCTTCTCTACATGAGCTGTTACTGATACCAATGTAAGTGTACAGTATTTTATTCACAAAAGGCTCCTGGCTGTAAAATTACTGTGTAAAGGAACAATAGCGAGGGCTTATGAGTGAATAGTGATCCTCCTAATTGAAATAACAGTAAGTCATCCACAGCATGGAAACACTGGGGTGTACCCACTAACATCCTGCTGTCTACAGTAGGAGGAGTTTAGAGCGATGCCCCAGGGCTGCTTCCCAAAGTGCACTCACAGGCTGGATCGGAGCTTTATCACACTGTATGTTGAAAAAAAAAAAAAAATAGTGGAAAGGGTAAAGGACATTTCCCCCTAAATTTTAATGTGTGGCACTTCTAAGCTTAATAGGGCAAGAATGCAATCTACAATTAAAGGAACCCACTTTCCTTCATCCACCACTCATCTTTTCCTTGATTTCTGAAAGACATCATTCTAGCAAGGGTATTATTATTTGTGCCTTGAGGTTAGCAATTAGAGAACAGAACCACCTAAAATAGGGTAGTCTGCATTTTCCTTTTTTTTTTTAAGTTATACCAAACAGGCTTCTTCAAAGAGAATAAAGAATGTGAAGACATTGTTTCAATCATCGAGAACGTTTTTTTTTGCATGGTTAAGTATGCTTTTAGGGTTTTCTGCATTTAGGAGATCCTGCTTAATTACTGGCAGTTAAGAAAAAGTAAGAATCACTGCCGTCTGGAAGTGTTCTAGGTTTACAAAGAAACGCTTTGTCCCTTCTTTTGCACATGCTTGTGCCACTGAGGGCTAAATCCTTAAAAGAAAACCTAGCCAGGGGACTAATAATTTGTTAAAGTAACATGGTGACGTTGCTACTAACTCATATTGCATACATCAGATACAGAGGAAGTGTTGGTAATGGGTAAAGACAGTATATCCTGGGCAGATGAGCTCGATTTAGTAGATGAAACAGTTTGCTATGCGCACAGTTGCCTATGAATGTGGGTTTCAAAACAAAGCCTTAACTTAGAATTTCATTATGTTTTAGAATCATCACTGCCTTAATGTTTAAACATCTATTTAAGTCCTAATAAAGGAGAAATGCATGTTTATTCATGACTTTTTGTAAATATAAATGCAGTGATTTATGGCTTAAAAAAACACTTTGTCAGCACTTTGTTCCTGTGACAGTGTTTGTTAATCCAGCCAGTAGAGCTATCTGCAGAAAAATGAAGCATGTCATAGAGTTCTTCATGTAAGAACTGTTCTCCCCCAAAACCATAGTTAACCTGAGTTGTTCTAAGAGTATTTGTAAAAGCTGAAATTCAGTGATTAAAAAGAATGAATTCTACCAGTTTTTTTTTGTGGGCCTTTTTGAATTCTTCAGTCTACTCATAATGTGACTTTTTTGTTGTTGCCTTAACTTTTCAAAAACTCATCATTTCTGAAAGTCACATAATGAAAATATTGTATCTGCTTTTTTCATTATTGTTTTACCTTTGTTCATGAAAATATGCTAACAATTTTCTTAATGGAAAATGGAAAGACACTCCATTAACAAAGTTCTAGTTTGGCTTTGATAAAAATATATAAACCTTGGGATTTAATTTTTTGGAAATTTACTCAAAGGAAATTACTCCAATGCATGCATTTTGCAATGTGTATCCATGTTATGATGGGGTGCCTTTTTTTGTCAATAATGATGTAGTTCTGGCGTAAGAGCGTTAGAATATATGAGTAGTTCTTGGCTCAGTCACTGATTTGCAAGAAGCCAAATCAGTGTTTCAGATACCCTTGAGAGAAAGGAAAATTGTATAGACTTACCTAAAAGATACTAAGATTATTTTTGTTTGTTTTGGTTTAAGGAGGTACTGGGGATTGAACCCAGGACCTCGTACATGGGAAGCAGGCATTCAACCACTGAGCTACATCCACTCCCTAATGAGAGACAGTTTTTTCGTTTGTTTTTAGGAGATACTGGGGATCAAACCTGACTCCCCATACATGAGAAGCAGGCGCTTAACCACCTGAGCTATATCTGCTCCCCGCTGAATAAGGTTTGAAGCTACTTTTGGTCCAAAGAAAATATTTGTTTTTTGAAGTTGTTTCATTCATAATCGCAAATGGCAAGGTAATGTTTTCACTTAGCACTTTATGACCTCTATTTTAGAATGTTTATCTTAATTCCAGTCTAAATCTAATTTTGACTCCATGGAGCACTGTTATATATTTAAAGCTTGCTTCTCAAACTTGTCCTCTGAAGTCTCTTTAAAAAAAGAGAAGGATGAACCTGTATCCCTGAGGGATTTAGGGATAAAGGCAGTATCAAGCCTTATACAGTTTTATTTTCCTTCTGTCTCACAATGTATCTGTATATGCTTTCACTGGGAAGGGTTTTAAAGTGGCATCGTTTAGATTTGACACTCTAGTAGGAGAGGACAACATGTTGACTCTTGGCTTCCTATAACCCCGGCACACTCATACTCCCAACACCTAAAAGGCTGTCATTGTTAAATGACATGAATTTTAATCTAGTTTCTTCAGCAAGATGTTGGCTAGTAAATGTTCTTAAGGCCAAGAAGATGAAGTAACCATTGTTTTTGCAATGTTTAAAGCCAAAGGACTCTAAATGTATTTATTAGCAGACACACTGATACATTAGTTTGCATATCAAGAGAGGCAGGTTAAAGAACAAATGGAGATGAGTCTTAAGTTTCAGTATTCTCAAACATTAACAAACGTGGGCACTGCATTTAAAAATATACCTGTTTGAAAAGAGCAAATGTCCAAACTATATGAATGAGTCAAAGCAGCACTGTCTATAATTGAACTGAAAGAAGACCAATATTCATTCAACAAACCAGAAAAAAAATTAAATACAAATTTTATATTGTTGAACTGAAAAATAAAATTAAACGCATTTGTAACTTTGTTCTAAATCCACAAATTCCAAAATAGTAAAGTTTGGCCTTCTTTTAACTTTTGGTATTTTATACCCAGAAGCAAGTTAATGTTACAGGACATAAGGCTGTCCTGTATATATCAGTGAAATATAATATAGTCAGATATTTCTGAAAATGAAAACTTTTGAAATAAATTTTCTCTTTGGTGACTTTGTTATTCTCAAAAGTACCTCAACATGAACAAATACTTTTTTTGGCCTAAAGGAGTGAGATTATTAGCATGGTATGTTTTCCAAGCTTGCCATCTTCTTACTGCTTCTGCTTGCAGCTTTCTACTCTTTGCTTTCTGCTGATCCACTGCTTTTTCCATGTCTTGGGTGAAATATTTGGTTTTATGATTGCATCTCAAACATGTTGCTGCTTAGGACTGAATTGAAAGTGATCCCTCTCCTACTTTATCTTCTTTTTCCTGTGCTGTAACGAGAAATTTCGTGACTTCAGAAAAATATAGAGCCCAGGCTGCAATAAAAATTTGGCAGAAGTCAGTGCATTAGCTTATCACAAAAGAATATTTACCAATTAAAACTGTCCCCAGTAATTTTTCCCTATTTAAAAAGTGAGCCTACAAAATTAGGATTTTTATATTATACTTTTGAGAAACCATCCAAACTTTGGCAAACAATGCATTAGGAATTATATAGACAACCTTGTTCTATTTCAGTTCATGAACACACATATATATATATATATGTTTTTTAATCCACTAGCTGATGGCTCAGGCCAAGTTGTGGAGTCTCTAAGGCTTTATTTATTTATTTAAGGAGGTACCGGGGATTGAACCCAGGACTTCATACATGCAAAGCAGGCACTCAACCACTGAGCTACACCTGCTCTGCCCGCGGACATAATTTTTGATTTGCTATTTTTGAGAGTAGAGTACTATTAAAGAGTAAGTTGATATCAGCTGTTTTTTTTTTTTCTTTTGCACCTATTTTAGTAAAGATGTAGTGTATTTTAAAACCATTTAAATCAACTATTCTATAAAAAGGTCCAACTAGTATTATAACAGTAAAAGCTCTTCAGATTTTTAATGTTCTCAAAATATCTACCTTAATAACTCTCTCTGACATCCTATCTTCCTGAAATTTTCATTACAGAAATCAGTCCTGAGAATTTGGATGAACAGCCAAGCAAACTAGGCCTTCACAGAGTCATAAACCCAGTATCAGGACCTGTGGTATTTATCCTAAATCAAAAGTTAAATTTCTGGTTTTCTACAGGTTCAAACAAATGACATTTTTGTTGTTTTCCAAAGGACGTTCTAACAGTTCTTTTGCATGTAGAGGCCTAAGGAATAGTCATTCCATTTTGTGGTGCTGAAGATGAGACTAGTTGAGAGTATGTTTCCAAGTTAGCTGTCCTTAAGTTTTAACTCAGAAGGGGACTGTTTCCATTTTAAAAGACACAGGGAGGAAAGGTTTTCAGTTTGAGGTAAAATGGGAAAAGCAATTTTCACGTGCACATGAAATATAGTATCTGCCAGTGGTTACTAAGATGTGTTATACATAGTGTTGGCTGCCTCTTAGTAGTAACACCTGTTGATAAAGCAATGCATGTGGAACCGAGATTATTGCTTAAAACAGGAGAGAATTCTGAATAATGGCATCAAATGTAAATACAAGACACTGATTTATCTTGAAACCCTTGCCAAAACAACAGTGCATTTTCCTTATGGAGGAGTTAAAGAATGCCAAGAGTTATTCCTGGTTCTGCCTAAATGGGCTCCACTGTTATGAAAGAGACTGTCTCAGAGGAACGCAGGCTTGTGGTTGCTTCTTTCCGGTGGGTACCAGTTAGGTGCCATCAGCAGGGCCTGAAGGACCAGGGCAAAATGAGGGCACTGTGGGGCATTAGAACCAGAGGACCTGTGCCTTCTGGAATGAGGATAGCGGCACTTTCCTCACATTTCCTTCAAGTGGAGACCAAGGCTTCTGACTGCCCTTCAGGTAGAGCTGTCAGATAAGCTGCAACAGGCATTTGATGTTAGAATTACTCATTCCCTAGAGCAGTGGTTCTCAGCTGGGTAATTTTGTCCCTACGGGGCATTGGCAATGTCTGGAGATATTTTTGTTTGCCACAACTGAGGGAAGAGGGGGCAGTACTTTCCAATATCTAATGGGTAGAGGTCAGGGATGCTGCTACACATCCTACACTGCACGAGGCAGTCCCCACAGCAAAGAAAGGGCCAACCCAAAATGCCAGTAGTGCCAGGTTGAAAAGCCCTGCCTTAAAGGTAGGCCTCTTGGTGGGGTGGAACTTTAAACATTGTTGTTAAAGCAATATATTGAGCTGGGTCAGGCCATCCTTTAAGAAGCATATGTGTTGTTTAGAAAGTATGTAGTGGTGGAGAGAGTCGAGTCCTCATAGTCTTATTTAAAATACATATATATATATATATATATCTATATATTTTTTTTTTTTTCCTTTAGTCTCCAGGGTTTTTTATTGTCAGACAGCCATGCTGGATATATACGAACTAAAATTCACTTAGTTTTGTTTTTTTTAGTTTCAAGTCTGATCCCAAAGTGTCAGAATTGTTCATCATTTTGAGTCTCTAGTAATAACGTTTGCATGCAACTTAAAAAGTGCTAAACTGACAGAACTAAGAAGGACCTTAGGCATTAATCCCCTCATTTTATAAGGCAGGGCAACAGTGCTCAGTGGCAAAGCTGGGACATAAAAAAACCAACTTTCTGAATGACTAGTTCTGAGCCTCAAGGAAAAGGAATATGGTTCAATTTTTACTTATTGTACTGGATACCGAAGTTATGCAAAGGCTGTGTTCAAGAAGATAGACAGTAGCTTTGATCTGGAAGATAAAACTTCAAAAGTAAGGTTTTTTTCTATAGCACCTCAGGATGTCACAAAATCAGTACCAGGGGCATGGCATTAACGTGCAGTGCGAAGGCACTTCTGAGTGGTGCCGTGGAAATTCACGCAAAAGCCAAATGAGAAGAGGGACCAGGAGTGGCATTGGCCCAAGAACTGATGGGGCTCTCGAGCCAGGAGCCTTAGTCAGCAACTTACAAAGCTGAGCTGGTAAAGAGTGAAGACCCACCAAACCTCCAAATGACAAATCCCACAGGATTCCCATCCAATGTGGAACAGCAGTCATTCATTGTGGAGGAAATTATCCAGATATTTCATTTGATCTGAGCAACACATTAAGGAAAACCACACATCTCTCTTGGCATTTTACACGCTTTACCTCATCTTCTTGACCACAATCCTGCACCTGAAAGTTGCTCCCATCTTACAGGAAAGAAAGACATTCTTGAGCCTTCCTTCTGCCTTATATATTTTCTAACCGGTGCTACAACTGCCCCAGCTGTGACATTACCGTGAGCCTTCAGAAACCCACGCTATAGACCTGAACCTGACCTGACCGAACTTGATCCCTCTGTCGATCAGGGTTCTCCTTGGGTTAAAGGAGGAAAATGTTCTCTGATCCCCATCCCTATGCTCAAGATAAGAAGCAATGCCCAGAAGAAGATTCCAGTGGAGTTATTGTGCCATGTTACTGGCTATCAGAACTCTAGACAGAGTTTAGCCTGGTAACCAAGAACATGGCATTGAATCTCTTCCTGGCTCTAGCAGTCCCAGTTTAACTGGCAGACAGCGGGGGTGTCTCCGGTCACCGGCAAGGATTGCCCTCATCTCCCCTCAGTCAAGTCCACAGGATCCCCTCTGTTTCTTTCTTCTCTGTTCTGCTTATCAGTAGCCGCTAAACTCTAGCACCATGAAATGCCCAAGATGCTAGGCCTCCAGTTTTGCAGCTCTGGCCATTAGGCCACATGGGGGTGCCCCAGTTAGATGACCTGGGGCTTTTGTGGTCACTCTAGGTTTCTAGGTTACTGAAGCTCCTTAACTTAGAGGGAGAAAGAGATGGAAAGTAAACTGATTCCGGATTCAAATAATTTTAGAGCATGGTCTTTGAAGACAGGTAAATTTCATACTAGGCATCAAAGTCCAGACTGAAATGTATAAAGCTTAAGAAGTAGGGAAAGTCTCCCAAAGTCCTATGTATGTATCCAAACGTAGCCAGGCCTTATTCTGATTTAAAGTCTTCCCCTTGTCCTTCAACAGTGAAACAACTCGGCTCGCTCTAAGGTCACCACTGTCTGCCAGGGAGGTTTCCAGCCAGCCTCTCTGGCCCCTCCCTTGCCTCACCCAGACCCTTAGCAGCATCCCCTAGCTTCAGCCGAGCCTTACCCAGTAAGTGACCTCAGACCACATGGCAGCCCTGTGTCACTTGCTGTTGGAAGTGATACAGGGCAGGCACTCAGCCACTGAGCTCCACTACTTGGTGATTTTTAAGGCTTCAAGACAAACAGGCATTTAGAAAGTTCTGCTGATAATGAGATATCCAAAAATAATAGTACGTGGAAATGAAACGTGGAGCCCTCCAGCTTGGTTTGGAAAGGACTAGGTAGAGTCCTCTTAGGGTAGGAAGAGGGCTGGTGGCACCTACATTTTAACTTCACTCAAAGATGAGGATATGCTCAAGCCCTTAAAACGTCAAGATTTCCCCTGAAAGTTCTGTCAGTCGCTCAGAATTCCAATGGGAAACTGCATTCTATTAAACATTTAGCCTTTATCTGTATTTGAACAGCAAAGGACCAGTCTGGATGCCCTGATCTAATGGGAATGAAAATTGGGACAAGACCTGGAGTGACATTATCCACAGAGAAACAAGCTAAACCCAGGCTGCCAGGGCGGGAAGGTCCTCCAACAGCACAGGGTCCAACATTAATTGGGCCTAAATCAGGCTTCCTCTTGGTGACAGGATCCAGATGGTTTCCTCATTCAGCAAAGAAGGAAAAACCTAAGTATTACTTCTAGACTGTAAAGAAGTGCCCAGACTCAGTAGGCAAAATGTACCTTCTATGACTGTTGTGCTATAGTCAGCTAGCATTCCTGGTGTTTATAGACAGACAACACAGAACAAAACAAAAAATCTAGCCTTAAACAGACCCCACATCACAAAGACCAATGACAGAAAACAGACGTTTACAAACACAGTCATGTCTTCTGGCAAGGATGGAGTACAAATACAACCCACCGTAAGCAGATTCCAACTATGTAATTACAAGCAGCTAAATAGTTACATTACAAAATGGTTCCTCAGAGCACTGTGCTACATAGCCCATCACCTAGCATTTGAAATATAACTCATTTACAAACGTTTAACTTACACACACCTTTAGGAACTAAAAGAATGTGTGTGTGAGGGGGGGAGGGCAGGAGAAGGGAGGGAGGGAGCAGCCCATCCCCTGAGTGTCTGTCTAAGGTAGCAGAGCTCCCAAATACTAGATCGTACAAAGTGAAGGCCACGCAGGTGGCAATAATCACAGTGACTCCCCTCCCTCACCCCTCCCCCCCACCCCAAATACTGATTCTTCTTCAGCCACTTCCAGGCTGAATGTTGTAGAGCTATGGCTAAAACTTCCCAGACACAGAGGACTAGCACGAGGCTGCAAGAGAAGAGGGATGTGACACCTATCTACTTACTTGGACACAGGCTGGAATTTTCTATTAGAATGAGGTTTCAGGTCTTTGCTGCAGGAGGAAACGAGGCAGCAGACAGATATTCGCCTGGTTCAAAGGATCAGGAAGCAACCTGGTCTAAACCAGCCCAGCGTATTTAGCTTAGGGTACTGGGGCTGAGCAGAAGAACCCGGGGCAGGCGGGTTCACCACCACCCACTGGGCTTCCGCTGGTAATGGAGGGGAGGGCAGAGGCCAGGGCTGGCAGGACCCGTCCACACTGTGTAAAGAGCTAAGCAGCAGCAGCAGGGAGCACATGAAGGTTTAAAACCCATCCAGTGAGCTTCCATTACATGTGGTTCTACTACCAAAAAAAAATAGTAGAGAAAGAAAGGGGGGAAAGGAAGGCCAGAGGGAGAGAAGGGCGGAGAAAGTGAAGGCAGGGAGGAGAGGAGACAGACGATGAGAGAGGAGGGGCTGGGGAGAGAGGAGAGTGGAGAGAAAGAGTGAATGAATTTCAGACACTGCTGGTTTCCAGGGCATTATATTGTGCCACCTCAGAGGAGTCTGTGAGTGGAGACCGGAATAGCAACTCTGCTCACTGTGAGGGACGGCAAGAGAGGTCTTGGGAACACTCTGGTCTCCAGCATTCGGGGCCTGTTGTCCTGCTTGGCCTCCGTGAGAACGTGCTTTTGGGTGTTCAGGGGAAGTCTCGGCTCCTTGGGTTTGGATTTGGCTTGGTTGTTTTGCGTGCCCTGTTTCTGCAAAAGCTGCAAGGTGGCGAGATAGCGCACGTTGTTGGGGTTGGGAGGGCACAGCAAGTTTTCCTCAGGCAGGAAGGACCAGTGCAGGCCGCGCTGCTCGGGAAGGGCCAGCAGGGACGTCTGGGCTGCTGGGGAAGGGAAGGGAAGCATCTCGTTGAACTTAAGGTGCTTGGCCAGCTCAGCGGGTCTCTTTTCACCTTTCCCGTCAACTCTTCTCCATCCAAATGTACAAGCCACACACTCATCCTTCTCCACACCCAGCACCTTCTCTTCAGGCTGCAAGAAAAAGTTCTTACTCTTCTTACCCAGAGCATCCGAGCAGTTGGGGGGCGAAGCCTTCAGGGGAGGCAGCACTAAAAGGGCCTTGGAAGTCAGCGAGTCGGAGATGGAGAAAGCTCTGTCAGTGCCGCCGCCGGGGGGCCGCTCAGAACTTCTGGGGTCCCTGCCCTTTGGGGGCTCAGCGGGGGCCCAGTCGTCTGGGCACCAGATGAACTCCTTGATTTGCAGGCTTTTTTTCTCCCCATGACTGCAGGGGAGGCAGACCTTGCTGATCTCCCTGGAGGCTGTGTTGGGGCCCTGGGGGGGGGCCTGAGGCTGGGAGGGGCTGCTCTGCTCCTTTTCGCTGCCGGCCTCCAGCCTCCCGGGCTGCGTCTGAGGCCTAGCCTCCGGGTTTCCTTGGGAGAGATTGCCACAGAGTAAGCAGCTGCTGCCACTTTCTGCCGCCCTCGCCTTTTTGAGTTTCTTCCTTGGCCACAGGCAAGCCATCGGAGAAGTCCTGCCCCAGCCTCGGACCTGCAAGGAAAGCAGCCTGTTACTCTCCAGCCTGCTTCCCAAGCCCTGGTCTTCCCAGTCTGGGCCACATCCCCATTTTGGCAGTCTTATTTTAAACAGATATTTTTCTTAAAATTGATTCACCTTTTTTAAAAACAAAAAACAAAAAACTTCAAACACTCACTTTAGCCTCCTACTAAGCAATGGCCAATGTGATATGCTAACACTATTTTTTTTCAGATATACACTAAAATAAATGAAGAACTATCAAAATAAGATAAAAACTGTTTGTACTCGTACCACCTAAAAGGCTTTCTTGTATCCCAGTCTCTGCTTACCCCACCTTGGGGAAGCACCGTGTGGAGGGGCTGGAAGGTGAACAGAGGAGCAGAGGCAGTTCCTGGGGTGCACAGGAGCCCTGCATCCCCCAGGCCACCTACTTCCCCCCAAACCGCCATCCAGGGCCAGAGCCCCCTGGATCACCTGGCCACAGAGGCCACTGTTAAAATAGGGCTGCTGGATAAAAATACAAGACAATATGTGGGGCTTGCTTATACTAAAAAAATTTTGTTGTTTATCTGAAATTCAAATTTAACAGGCATCCTGTATTTCCATTTGCTAAATCCTGCGTTAAAAAAAAAACAAGCGGCTGCGGCTCCATTTGTTGGGCTCCCGTTTACCATATGGGAGGCCCCAGGTTCGATGCCCGGGCCTCCTGGTGAGGGCAAGCCGGCCCGCGCGGGCGGTGAGCCGACACGGCAAGATGACTCAACAAAGGGAGACAAGCAGACCCAGAAAAACGCCAAAAAGCAAATGGACACAGCGAGCACAAGCAGCAAGGGGGGATAAATAAATAAATAAATAGAAATAAAACCTTTAAAAAAACAAAACCAAAATTGGCTTCACATTGTTACTCTAGTGCAGGCCCTCTGCTGAGGCTCTACTAGCTTTGGTTCATTTAATCCTCCCAGAGGTGCTACAGTTTCAGGTATCCTGATACCCAGTTTACAGAGGAGGAAATTGAGGCTCAAAAAGTGGTAATAGTCAAGGACAAGTCCTGGTACATTCACAGTGTCTGTGCCCTCCGAAGCAGCAGGGGGCCCCGGGCCTGAGGGCTGGCGGCCTGCACGGGAGGGCCCTTTCCCACCCTTCCTCCTTGCCTCCCCACCCCTCACTTCACGAGGTCAGCTCCAAGTCCCCCAGTTAAAAATGCAGAAGTGTGCAGAAGCATTGCTTAAAAGAACGTCTAGGAAGTACCCGGCACTGAATGAGGCAGTCATGTCCTCCCCATATCCCCGATGGGCAGGTGCTCCTTCAGCTCATTTACAGCTGAAGGAGCTGTTGCTAAGGGACGTGAACTCGCCGTGAGGTTAGCAGCTGGAAGTGGCAGAGCTGGATTCGAATCCACTTCTTTCTTATCCCAAAGTCCTTGCTCTTCCCAAAGGCTCATGATGCCTTAGATATATTCCAATATGGAACACATATTCTTTTCGTGGTTAAATCCCAAAACTTGGATGCCAATCATATACGGGGGCTGCAGATTACCTGCCCTGCCCACTGAGTCAAGCCTAGGACACCGTCCCCAGCTTTTTGCTCCGTCTGCTTTTGCTCAGAACCATAGCCTTTCACATGCTGCCCAAGCTGGTGAGGGGTCTTCGAGAGAACCATGCTGCCTTGCTTTAAACCCCAGTGCCCTGGGAACCCGGCACTGCCGGGGCACAAGGGAAACCCCAGGTGGCTTGTCAGCTATTTCAGAAAACCCAGGTTCCCAGCCCATTGGCTGACACGTCGCTGGCCTGACTGGCCTCTACAGATGAAGAGCGAGACAATTCCCCCAGTTCCTTTTCTCAGCCAGACAAGAGGGTCTGTCTCAAAACTGTGCTGCTATAGCAAGCCACTGTTTCTACTTACATGCACGTTCTGGGTTGTGGGGCCCTAAATTCTGAAGCGACCTCTGTGTTTCTGAAGCTACTAAGCAGGCCCACCTCAAAAGCCTGCACCCTTGTTGCCACCAAATGCTTTCCAGGAGCCATAAGACTCCCCTGAGGAGCTGTTTAAAATTCCAGGTTCCTGCACCCACCCATCACCCACTGAATCAGTACTCAGGGGAGGGGCTGGGAATGTGGATTTTCAAAAAGCACCCCAAGGGGAGTGGACGTAGCTCAGTGGTTTGAGTGCCTGCTTCTCACGTACCAGGTCCAGGTTCAATCCCCAGTACCACCTTAAAAAAAAAAAAAGCACCCAGGCAACATTGGAATGAGGCTGGCCTGGAGGATGTAAGTCACCTGGCAGGTGGATGTGGGTCATGCCTGGCTCCCTTAGCCCTGAGGCAAGCCAAGCAGCCCCAGGAAGGTCCAGCCGCCTGCTGGGACAGAGGACCAAGCTGCAGTGCAAGCTGACCATCCCTCCCCCCCTCCTGATTGTGTCCCCTGACAGTCACCAGGAGGGGGGAGGGGACTACCACAGGGAGGAATTGTAACGCAGTAACAGGAAAGGCATCCAGTGTCAGCTCAGTCCTGGTCAAAAAAATGTACTCCTTTTGAGGTGCCCGTCATCAGTCTCCTGGGAGGTGCTGCAGCTCCAGGAGGATAAGAAAACCACACAAATGGCTGCCTGCCAAGGTGCTCTTTGTCCGCCTCTCACCTAGAGGCTCCTTCGCATGCTGGCACAGGAGTCCCTGGCACCAGGACAGAAAGAGTCAAAGGGTCACGATCCAGTGCAGGAAGCAGGGACTGGCCTTTGGGGGAAGCAGGCCCAAGTCACTGCTCCCCAGGCAAGGTCACCAGGTGAGATGGGCGTGGGGGGTGTGTGTGGAGTGGGCTCAGAAGCCCACTTAACCTCCACAGGAGGTTAAGTCTAGAGAAGACGCGGTGATGTGATCATTCTAGACAGTGTGAACAGTAAACTTGTCCTCTGTAATGCATGTGGACACACGGCAGACTTTTTCCAATTAAAAAGAGATCCTTTTCAAACAGCCCCTAGATATGTATTTCAAAGTAGTTACCTTGAATAGTAAACTGAACATTCTAAGCTCCGTTTTAAATTGTTAAATAGAACTCACTACAACTCAGACTTATCCTGCATGGGTGTGAGAGTCTGGAAGGTCACAAATGTTTACAGTGGTGGTGTGGGCTGTATGTAGTAGAGAGAGCACTAGGGGAGAGCTCCAGAGTGCTGAAGAAATGGTTCTTTCAACTGTCCCTGGACTTGGGCAAGTCATTCTGCCTATCTTGGCCTCAGTTTCCATATTTATAAAATAAACCAATTATATCAGTGTTTCTCAACAGCAGCACTACTGACATTTGGGACCAGATAATTCTTTGTTGTTGAGGCCTGTTCTGTGCATTGTAAGAGGTTTAACAATATACCTGGTCTCTACCCACCAGATGCCAAGAGCATCCCCCCAGGTGTGACCATCAAAACTGTGTTAGGCTTTCTGCCTGGAGGAGCCCGCACCAAGTCTCAGTGCGCATTTCCATCTTTCTCTCCCATTTTTCAACAAGCTCTGTTCTTCTCCCCCATTTCCCAATACATTCTTTTTACTGGCCTGACTAAACTAGAGTGTTCTTAAATTCTTTTACGCAACATAGCCAAGAACCTAGCGGAATCCAACATGTCCCCGTCTTCATTTGGCGAGCCAGCCAGGAGGCAGCTAAGTGAGTGGTGCTCCCCGACCCCCACCAGAGACTGATCACATGCAGAGGGATATTGAGCACGTTAAAACTCCTGAATCAATGCCTTCCAGAACAAGATATTAGTCACACAGGGATTTCAACCATTTCCAACCACAGTGTTGGACCCATCTTTACTCAGCCTCAATAGGATAGCCAGAGAGGTTTACGCACTGCCAGGCAGGGACTACTGCCCTAACCAGCAGGAAGTAACTACAGAAGAATGACCATTGCCCCTCAGCACCCTCTTAAGAATAAGGGTGTGAACTCTCTAAGGGGGGAGGTGAGGCAGGTTAGCCAGGGAAATGAGAAGATGAGCCACAACTTGGCCGACAGAAAACATGGCTGTAAGACACCATTGAGACCTTGATTTTAACCTTATGGTCCCAGTTTCTCTTTCCGGGACCTCCCCTTGGCCCTAGATATTCCAAACAGGCCTCACCATTGGCCCCCACCATTGGTGGGGTAACCAATAACAGCTGGGGCCCCTCCCCTTAGCATTAGCAAGGGAAGGAATAATTAATAGTTTCAAAGGTAACCACACAAGGCAGAGCTTGCTCTCTCTGTCTGGAGGAGCCCGCACCAAGTCTCAGTGCGTATTTCCATCTTTCTCTCCCATTTCTCAACAAGCTCTGTTCTTCTCCCCCATTTCCCAATAAATTCTTTTTAATGGCCTAAAAAAAAAAAAAAAAAAAAAAGCTGTGTTAGACCAAGCAAGGTTCCTTACAGTTCTAGAATTAGGCTACTATTATTGAAAACAGTTCAAGACTATCCACAGGGTTCTGAGTCAGATCACTAGGACAGAATCCTCTGGTCTCTCAGGAATTTTAGTCCCGTGGTTAAGGAGCTCACATTCTGTGTGTAGTAAAGAATTTGGCCTTGTCCCAAAGAGATGGTTGGCCTTGTCCTTGGCTCCTGGGAGGTAACCTCTAAACCCCTGGAATTTCCTGAGTGATAGGAATGCCTTTGTTATTCATGGTAGGCCCCTCAGACCATACCTGATCCTTTATGCTAACAAGGTGACACATGGTGGGCTCTTCTGATATCAGCCATACCTCTAGGGACGGAGGAGACTAAGTTCAGACATATGAGCAATACATCATGAAGTCCCAATAAAAACTATGCACAACAATTATACTAAAAGCCATTGATTGTACACTTTCGATGAATTATATGGTATGTGAATATATCTCAGTAAAACTGCTTAAAAAAAAAAAAAAAAAGCTCTGCATACCAAAGCTCTGGTGAGCTTCCCAGGTTGGCAATACTCAGTGCATACTGCCACACAGTGATGTCATGAGAGTGATGTGTCCTGAGGACACCAGAAGCTTCACATTTGTACCCTCCCTGACTTTGTCCTGTGTGTCTTCTCCTTTGGCTGATTTTCTACATCCACATTCCCTGTAATAAACTGTAACCACAAGTATACTAGCTTTCAGTGAGAGCTTTGAGTCCTAGTGAATTATCAAACCCAAGGGTGGTTTCAGAAGCCACCAGCCTTGCAGCTGGTGTCAGAAGGGACATGGTCTCATGTGGACTCTTTCTCTAACTCGGTAGCTGGAGCCTAACTCCTTGCAGTCGGGCTCAGAAGTCTTGGGTGGACATGGCAGTCTGGAGAATGTGCCTTTCCTCACAGTTTGGCTAACTCCAGATACTCTGGAGTCCAGAAGACCTGCCTCAGCCAGTTATTGGCTATGTGGTCTTTGGCATGTGATTTCACCTTTTGGGTACCTCAGTTTCTTCATCCAAAAACTGAGGCTGTTAATACCTGGCCTCAGAGGGCTACTGAGAAGTTGAATACTTAATGTATGTATGAAGCATTAAGCATTATGCTTGCACATATTAAGTGCTCAATAAAAGGTACTGCTATTATCATTAGTATTTTACCTCTGTTTCAAGGATTTCTATATTTCATCAATTTCACATTTTTTAGTAACAGTAACTCTATTTTTGGAAAAAAAAAAAAAAAAAGACACCCAAAACAGTGATGTTCAAGAGATTTAACTCAAGAAGATACTTACAGCTTCTTCCCATCCAGTTCCAATAAAACACTCATTGGTCTTTTCATCTTGTTCAAGTGTAAGGTCACTGATATTAAGAAGACAACAAACATGATTCTTTTCACTTCTTTCATCTGGACAAGTATAGGTGAGTTCGGGTTCTTCTGTGTTTTGAATTTCATTATTTTCAGTATTTTCTAAATCAGTCTCACTTTTCTGACAGAGATCCATTACTGTGATTATTTCTTAAAGATTTTAACATCTTCTGCCTGCAGTTTGAAATGTGGATCGAACTTAGTTTTTAATTTTAACTGTTTAAAAAAAGCAATTTACTAACTCGGGAGAAAAGACATGGGAACAAATAATACAAAACCATCATTGCCAACTATTGGTATTACAAAAGGTAAGGCTCATTTTAATTAAAAACTAATGGATGTATGGAAGCCCTGTATGATGTTATGCATGTTTGCTTTGTAAGTTCACAACTTTTACTATACACTTATTGTTTATGTGTGTTCGTGTATGAATGATATACTTCAATAAAATTTTTTAAATGAAAAAATAAAACTAATGGAGTTAATTAAAAACCAAAGTGGGGGTAAAGTTAAGAGACTAGAAAGGCTTTAGCACAGGCATTATATCTTCTGATAGGGCAGTGAGTACATAAGGAATGAAAGTTGAAGCATCCCTAACCTTCCTCACTCAAAAATACCCAAATGATAGTGTGATAATATCAAGAGAACTGTAATGGATATATGTGATTTTTTTCACCCCTATCCTTTTTGCCCTGCTCCTCACCTTCCCTTTTCCAACAACCCTTGATATTGGCTTGGGGATCCTTGAGCCTCCAAGGAAGCTGGTGGAGCATGTGGTATAGCTAAATTCATTGGTGCATTCCCCTTCCACACCACTTCCTCTATGTCTCCACTCCACTTCCCCAAATAAGGACTGGTTAACACACATACACACACACACACGAGCAAGAAACAAAAAAGAAAAATAACAAGCGTTGGCAAGGACATGGAGAAACTGGAACTCTCATACATCTCAGGAGGGAATGGAAAATGGAAAACAGTTCATCAGTTCCTCAAAAAGTTAAATACACAGTTACCATATAACCCAGCACTTCTGCTCTTAGGTATACACCCAAGAGAAATGAAAACATATGTCCACATAAAAACTTGTATGTGAATGTTCACAGCAGCATTCTTAATAATGGCGAAAAACAGAAATAACCCAAATGCCCACAAATTGATGAATGGGTAAACAAAATGTGGTATAATCATACAATGTAATATTATTCAGCCATAAAAAGGAATAAAGTTCTGATATAATACATGCCACAACATGGATGAACATTGAAAACATGCTAAGTGAAAGAAGATACAAAAGGCCTCATATTATATGATCCCATTTATACGAAATGCCTATAGAAGAAAAGTAGGCAAATCCATGGAGGTAGAAAGTTAGATTAATGGTTGCCAGGGGTTGAGATTAGGGAGAACTGGGAGGTACAGGGTTTCTTTTTGGGGTAATGAAAGTGGTCTCGATTTAGACTGGTGATAGATAGCTACACAACATTATGAATACACTGAAAACCACTGAACTGCACATTTTTAAACAGCAAATTTTATGTTACATAATTTTAGCTCATGAAAAAAAATAAAAAAAAAACAATTGGTTAACACATTGGCTTGTGACCTATGCTGGCTCAATTCAAAATGAATCATAGAACTTTTGGGGGACTGATGGGACAGAGACTCTTTTGATTCTGCTAGTCACAAAAGAAGAAATACATAGCCCTAGGACATGTTTACTATTACTTCTGAACTTTAAGGGACAATTTCTGGACTATACGGGGGAACCAGCCTGAGGTTGAGGTTGAAAATGCAAAAGGAAGAATTAAAAAGTGGAAAGAAATCACATAGCCGTCAGCTTCTGGTAAAGGAGAAAAAACTCCTATTGGACCAATCTTCCAATAGATAGCAACAATAAACACTGAAAAAATAAATAAATAAATAAAACAATTTCCCAAAGACAGTGGAGAGCAACCCAAAACAAGCATACTTTTGACAGGAGTCTGCCCTTGGGAAAAAACAATAGGAAGGGCAAGTTTCCTGTTTTCTACAGCTTTTTGTCTGAGGGCAGACATTGGCTTGAAGAACCAGAAAGCAGAGTTCAGGGCAACCACAGCACATGAAGAGTATAGTAGGGAGAATTCTGTAAAGGAGAGATCCAGAAGAAGGGATGAGTATCCCAAAATTCTGTAGATAAATTCTTAAATCTCTGGCTGACCCCTATGCATGGGTTAGATTTAAGCAACCTCGAGACAGCTAAAAGAACTAAACAGGGATTTCTGCTGCTGCCTACTGAAGCAGAAACTGTACGCAATTTGAGTCCTGCCAAAATAACTGCCTGCTTAAGGAAAACAAAAAACAAAAAAACCCACAGCATTCTTTAGAGGACTATAATAGAATCCAGAGTTTCTACAATGTATCGTTTACAATGTCCACAATTCAATCCAAAACTACTACACACATATAAGAAACAAGAAAAATGAAACTCACCCCGAGATGACCAAGATGTTGGAATAGCAGAAAGGATTTTAAAACAGCTATTATAACTATGTTCAAGGACATAAATAAAAATATGCTCAAAATGAATTAACAAATTGAAAAGCTAGTAGAGAAACAGAAATCCTTTTTTTTTTAATGGAAATTCTAGAACTGAAAAATACAAAATTATGAAATAAAAAATTCACTGGATGAGCTTAAAAGTTGGAAATGACAAAAGGAAGAGTAAACTTAAACACAGATCAGGGGAAGCAGATGTGGCTCAAGCGATTGAGCTCCTGCCTACCACACAGGAGGTCCCAGTTTCGGTGCCCAGTGCCTCCTAAAGAGAAGACGACTCTCCCAAATAATAAATTTTCAGGGTTCATTGGAGCAAAAAACAAAAAACAAAAAAACAAAAGACAAGTAGATACAGAGCACACTCAGAGAATGAACACAGAAGAGCAGACAGCAAGTGTAAAACAAGTGTAAAATAAATCTTAAAAAAAAATAGATCAGTAGAAAGAATCCAATCTGAAAAATATAGAGAAAAAAGATTAAAAGAAACTACATTCTCAGGAACCTGTGGGGCAATATTAAAGAGTGTAAAATACAAATAATTGGAGTCCCTATAGGAGATGAGAGAGAGAACGGAGAAGAAAAAATATCTGAAGACATAATTTCTGAAATTTTCCCAAATATAGTGAAATACATTATAGACTCAAGAAGCACAGTGACTTCTAAGAAGGATAAATCAGAGAAAATCACACCTAGCCACATCACAACCAAACTTTTAAAGCCAAAAATAAGGTGAAAAATCTTGAAATTAGCTGGAGAGAAACTTCACATCAGGAAGGAAAACAATGATATGAAGGACTGCTGACTTCTCGTCAGAAACAGTAAGATCATAGTGAAATGCCTGTAACAAAACAATGGCCACACAAAACTCTATATCTGGTGAAAATATCTTTCAAGAATGAAGGTAAAATAAAGATATTTTCAGACACATAAAAACTGAGAATTTACTGTCAGCAGACCTGCACTAAAGTTCTTTAGACTAAAGGGAAATGATACCAGATGTGCAATTCAGGAAGAAATGAAGAAAGCCAGAAATGGCAAATACATGGGTAAATATGGAAGACTTCTTCCCTCTTAATTTCTTTAAAATATATATGACTGGGGAAACGGATGTGGCTTAAGCAGCTGGGCGCCTGCCTACCACATGGTTGGTCCCAGGATCAGCTTCCGGTGCCTCCTAAAGAAGACGAGCAAGACAGTAAGACAGTGAGCTGACGTGATGGGCTGGCACGGCGAGCTGATGCAACAAGATGACGCAATGAGATGATGCAGTGAGATGATGCAATGAAGAGACACAGCGAGGAAACACAATGAAAGACACAACAAGCAGGGAGCAGAGGTGGCTCAAGTGATTGGGTGCCTCCCTCCCACATGGGAGGTCCCAGTTTCAGTTCCCAGTGCCTCCTAAAAAGAAGATAAACAGCAGACAGTGAGCGCAAACAACAGTGGGGGTGGATGGGTGGGGAGAAATAAAAAAAAAAAAAACCACATATGACTGTTTAAAGCAAAAATGAACACTTTCAATTATGGCATTTGTAATGTATATAGCTGTAATGCATGTGATAACCATATCATAAAGGACAGGCAGTGGAAACGGTCCAATGTGGTTACAAGGCTTTTACATTTTAAATGAAGTGGTACTACAGTAATGCTAAGTTTATCATGAAAAATTAAGGATGTATATTGTAACCCATAGAGTAGTGGTTCTCAACTGGGGATGATTTTAACCCCTAGAGGTCAGAGTTCATGTAGATCAGGGGTTCTTAACAAGAGGTCAATGAGCTTGAATTTAAATGCAAAAAAAGCATTATTCTTGTGGAGACGTGTTGGTGCGAGTGTGATATATTTATTAAATAATACACAGTATAATGTGGACTTAGTGAGGGGTCCATGGTTTTCACCTGACTGGCAAAGGGGTCCATGGGAAAAAAAGGCTAAGAACCCCAGATGGAGATGGTTAGGAGAAAATAGGGTTAACCAAACCCAGAGCCCAGAGCAATGTGTCCAGAAATTTTTGTCATAACTGGGAGATAGAGGGGTGCTACTGACAAATAGTGGGCAGAGGCCAGGAATGCTGATAAACATCCTATAATGTAAAGAACAGACCCCACAACAAAGTATCAATAGCATCAGGAGCGGATGTGGCTCAAGCAGTTGAGCACCCACCTCCCACATGGGAGGTCCTGGGTTCGGTTCCCAGTGCCTCCTAAAGAAGACAAGCAATGAGCAGACAACGAGCAAAAACAACAAGCAAACAGATGAGGGAGCCATCGGGGGGTGGGGACCAATAGCATCAAGGCTGAAAACTCCTAGAGCAACACTTAAAAAATAATGCAATGACAAAAAGACAAACAACCCAATCACAGAAATAGGTAAATGACATGAACAGACATTTTTCCAAAGCAGATATACAAATAGCCAAAAAGCCCATGGAAATATGCTTACATCTTTAGCCACGAGGGAAATGCAAACCAAAACTAGATGGAGGAGCACCAATGTGGCTCAAGCAGTTGGGCGCCTACCTACCACATGGGAGGTCCTGGGTTCGGTTCCTGGTGCCTCCTAAAGAAGACAAGCCAGACAGCGGGTTAATGTGACGGGCTGGCACGGCAAGCTGATGAAACAAGATGACACAATGAGGAGACACAACGAGGAAATACAATGAAAGACACAACAAGCAGGGAGCTGATGTGGCTCAAGCGATTGGGTGCCTCCCTCCCCATGGGAGGTCCCGGGTTCAGTTCCCGGTGCCTCCTAAAAAAGAAGACGAGCAGACAGAGAGCACACAATGAACAGACACAGAGAGCAGACAGCAAGCACAAACAACAAGGGGACAGGGAATAAAAAAATAATAAATCTTTAAAAAAAAAAACTAGATTGAGATAACACTTCACACCCACTAGAAAGGCTATTATTCTTAAAAGTGGGAAATAATAAGTGCTCACAAGGATGCAGAAAAATAAGAACCCTTGTACATTTTAAGTGGTAATGTAAAATGGTGAAGCTGCTGTGGAAAACAGTTTGGCGGTACCTCGAAAAGTTAACACAGAACTACCATATGGTCCAGCAATCCCACTTCTAGATATATACCCAAAAGAAGTGAAAGCAGGGACTCGACCAGATCTTTGTAAACCAATGTTCAAATCATTATTCACAATAGCCAAAAGGTGGAAGCAAGCCAAATGTTCAACAGTAGTTGAAAAAATAATGTATCTACATACAACGGAATATTATTCAACCCTAAAAAGGAATGAGGCTCTGAAAGAAGCCACTACATGAATGAATCTAAAAGACATCATGTTGAGTGAAATAAGCCAGACACAAAGGGATGGATATTTTATGATTTCACTTATATGAAACAGATAGAACATGCAAACCCATATGGACAGTAGAATACAGGTTACCAGTGGCAGAGGGAAGGGGGAATGGGGACGTAATGCATAACAGGTGTAGGGTTTCTATTTGGGGTGATGGAAAGTTCTGATAATAAATGTGGTGAGGGTAACACAACATTGTGAATGTGATTAATGCCACTGAATGGTATGTTTGGGAGTGGTTGAGATGAGAATGTCTATGTTACGTGTATAACGTTTCCACAATTTAAGAAAAAAGAGCAATTAAAGAGATAATGACATGGGAAGCGGATGTGGCTCAATTGATGGGGCTCCCGTTTACCATATGGGAGGCCCCGGGTTCGCTTCCCGGGGTCTCCTTGTGAGGGCAGGCCGGCCCGCGCGGCGTGGTGGGCTGATGCAAGACCTTGCAGCAAGGGGGAGATAAGCAGACACAGAAAAAACACAGCAAATGGACACAGCAAACACAAGCAGCAAGGAGGGGGATAAATAAATAAATAAATAAATCTTTTTAAAAAAAAAAAAAAAAGAGAGATAATGACAATTAAATGCAATGCGCAATCTTGGACTAAGAATGGAGGAAAAAAGGCCCAAAAGGACATTATTGGGACTTATGAAAAACTAAATATAGATTGAAAGCTTTATATTAATGTTAAAGTTCTTGAACTTGATAACTGTACTTAAGGTGGTTACCTAAGTGAATATTCTTGTTCTTAGGAGATATACATGGAAGTATCATATATACAAGAATCATGATGTATACAGTCAACTCTCAGATGTTTAGAAAATAGATAGATGGATGGATGGATAGATAGATAGATGGATAGATGGATGGTACGATGGATTGAATTGTATGACCCAGTTTGCACAAGTTCTTTTCTTTTTTTTAAGATTTCTTTATTTATTTCTTCCCCCCACCCCCCCTCGTTGTTTTGTGCTCACTGTCTGCTCTCTGTGTGTTCTTCTGTGTCTGCTTGTCCCAATTCTTGGACCTTCTGGAGGGGAGAGATGCACTCAAACTTTTGTGCCACCTCAG
>JAQZBX010034240.1:0-25083 GCA_029593785.1 Cabassous unicinctus
AAAAAGGAAAACAACAGAAATTATCTTTAAGAGGCTCCAGATGTTGAAATTAACAAATATTGCAAAGCAGCTATTTTTAAATATGTTGAAAGAACTACAGGAAAAATAGGCTTAAATAAATAAAGAAGTTATGATGATAATGTCTCGTCACAGGGAGTATATTAATAAAGGGATCAGAATTATAAAAAAGAACCAAATGGAAACTCTGTAGTTGAAAAGCACAATAACTGAATGAAAACTTCACTAAAGTGGCTCACAGTAGATTTATACAGGCAGAAGAAAGTTCCAGCAAACTTGAAGATAAATTGGAAGAGGTTATACAACCTAAAAAACAAATTCAAGATGATCACCAACTCAAGTATGAAAAAGGCAGAGATCCAAAACTAGACACATCATATTAAAATTGTTGAGAATCAAATACTAAAAGAAGTTCTTAAAATCAGCAGGAAGGAAATTACACATCATATTCAACAGAACCCTGATAAGATTTTCGACTGAGCAATTATAGCCTACACTGCAAGGTAATGAAAGCTTTTGTTTAGGGTCTTTGAATCGTGATTCAGGGAGCAGAAATTCAGGTAGCAACCCAAACTGTGTCCTGTTTTGGGGCTCTATTTTAAATCTCTTAGCCATAGTAACTCCATTTAGTTTCAGCTCTTTTCCCATTTCTTCCTTTTGATCAAGATCTTTCTCTGAAAGCATCAGTGATCAGGGTTTGGTATTGATCCCTTGGTACCAGGGAGGCTCATTCCTGGGAGTCATAGCCATGAAGGGGGTCTGTTGTGGGCCTGTCTACAGAGTTTGGCTTAGTGATTGGCTGCATTTGAGCAACAAGGAGTTTTTCAGGAAGACTCAGACATTGTTATAGTTAAGCTTAGCTTTATTATATGTTTTATAAGTACAAGATTTAAGATGAAGAGTCTGGTATATCAGCATAGCTCCAATAGTATCTACAGTCATAATTCTAGAGATGAGACAATGAACAAGATACCATAATAATTATAACAAGAAAACCAATTAGCAAGGTTTGAAATATGCTAGGAATTTAGACAACTTAAGAATTAAGATTCAGATAGCATTATTTTCAATAATGATATACTAGTTAAAGCTTTGGTTATATAATCTGTGTTTCCAATTATGTCCTGTTAACAATGAGCACATTTTATTATTGAACTTATGCAAATAATTATATTTCCATGAAAATAAGAATATTCAACAAGAGTTTCCAAATTCTAGGGGATAAGGCAGGGAGAAAAAGATAATTGTTTAATGAGTTATAGATAGATTGGAGGGGGAAGGATTCCTTGTATAAAAAAATAAAATATTATAACATCAGCAATATTTTAAACAAAATTATTTTATCAATTCATTCAGTCCTAATTAATTAATTAATTAATTCTTGTTCTTTTGTTAGAAATTTTATGAATCTACTAGCTTTCTACTAGAATTTTGAAAAATTTGAATTAGTCCCATGGTGTGGTCTTAAAATTCTTTAAACAATTTCTTTAGAAGCTGGTGCCTTAGAAAATCTGGCAAAGACCTTTTCACAGGTTTCTGAGGTAGTATTTGATTGTTGTTGAAGATGAAACACTTTGACCTGTAGCTGACTGTGTTTTAAAGAAAACATTAGAATAAAATAAAAAAATTATTTGTAGATTACAAAGGATTTAAAACATAAAAGATAAAGAATGCTTATAGTTACCTTATTAATGTTTTACAAAAGTGAAATGTTTAACTAAAGTTTATTATAAAATAATTTGTTTTTATTGCAAGTAACATATTTTTAAGAATAATTGAAATTGTGCCTGATAACCTTATGTTGTTTAATATGTGTTAGATTAGTATTACAATATCTTCTGGACAGTGAGGACATTGACAAATCTTTAGGAACTTTATATAATATTTGGAATATATATTAATAACATTTTATTTATGAATTCAACTAATAGGTGATAAAATCCCTTTTAATTTGGCAACAATTTTAGACAATTTATAATATAGCAAATAGACCTATTTCTAGCACCGTTCTTTTTATACAGTAAAAGAGTAGATTCTTTGTGATTTTCCAGGGACTTTCTGAACCATTTAGCGTTCAATTTGAGAGAGCAAAATGTCAAATGTTGTCAGGAGGGTTGAACATTTCATTAAATAGGATCACAGATCTTTGTGAAACAATACTTGGCTCTTTAATTAAAGTGACAAAGGATTTAAAAAGTAAGTATAGGAGATAACATGATGGTAAAAAACAAAACAAAACACTTTTTTTCTTTCATAAATGTGGGAAGACAATCCAGTGACCTTCAGAGCAGAAGAGTTGTGTAAATGGAACTGAAAATAGGAAGGAACTACCTTTTCCTCGTACAAGCACATATGTGTTTACACATGGGTAAATTAGAGCTATCTGTGGCCTCCTGTCCAGAGGAACAGAAATACCCTTTGTCTTTAGCATGTAATTTTCACGATAAAATTAGCAATATGTCTAAAATTGATACAGATATCACCCAGAATAGAGTTTAAATTTCTGGTGTTTCAGAGCTTCCCAAGGCTCTGTTACTCAACTGTCCTGTCCTATACCTGCACAGGTGGAATTTTTGTGATTTGCCTTCACAGAAATTGTCTGATGAAGGAGAATGTATCTATCCTGAATTAGTGAAAGTGGTTTGGTACAAAGGTATTATATATAGACACACACACAAAAATGTGAACTCAGTAGAGATTTGTCCTGGAGATGGATCTGTCTTCAAATCAGAAGGAGCTCATTTGGAGAATTTCCATTCAAGAAGGATCAGAAGAGGGAGAAGAGAAAACTTATTCAGTAAATAACCTTCCTCCAGATAGACCAGGAAGTCTTTTCTCTGTGTGTTCTTTAATTAAACAGACAACCAGAATTCTTCAATATTGTGCCAAAATGAAGCTTTCGTTAAGCCATAACCATCATATATGTTGCTGGGAAAACGGTACTTGGGATAAATGACAGCAATAAAAATAAAATAAAAAAAAGTTTTTGCTTTTGAGGGAATCACTCATTCCCAGTGTGGGAAGACTTCTTGTATACTCTGATGAGAAAGTTCATGCTATCTATTTAGATGGTATTACTCTAATTCTAAATTGGTATTTCTATTCTTTCGCTGAAAAGAGACAGATCAATCAAGGTCTGAACTTAGCTTGTACTTAACTTTTCCTGATGGGCAAGGTAAGTTAATTCAAACTGAACACCCTGGACATAGGAAAGATATATGACAACAGTAATAGCATGGTGCAGAAAACTGACCCAGACTAGTTCAAGAGAGATGCCCACACATCCTACTTCATCTTCTGTTCTTGAAGAAAATTGGCTAGAATAAAAGGAAAAAGAGTGCAAGCTGACAGGGAGGTGCATGTGGTCCATTGTAGGGCAGAAGATTAAACATACAAATCTCATACCTCTCATGAACAGTGAAAACTTTTCTAGTGACTTGAATAAAGAAATGTTTTAGACATGAATCTCCTTACTAATTTTGCAAAGAGCTAGTCAAGTTACACCTTTTGTAGTTCTGTGCCATTGCTCATATTCATTCTAGCTCCATGAGAAAAAAGACAAAGAACACACATAAGGGGTCCTGGTGGAATTGTATATATTCAGCCCTACACCCAATATCAGTTGCCTCAATATCTATGTCTGTGAAACATGATAAGAGCTAGTGTTCATAATGTTAAAGTTGAGTCAAGGAGAGAATGTTCAGTATACTGTGCTTAAGAAAACAATGAAATATGTAGATAGCCTATTCCAGAAGGATTTTAATAAAAAATAGTTGTTTTGACACCTAACTCAACTATGTGAAACCTTGGTTCTCCAAAACCATTCACTCCTTAAGAGTTTCATATAAATGAGGTCTTATTATATGTACAGAGTACAGAAGAATAAGAAAAGATCCTTCTCCTGAGCAAGACAATCTAGGTAGGAAGATCAGAAAGTTAAGTAATAGTTCAAGAGAAGACATTTTCTGGTGGCGATAGTAGCACAATATTGTAAATATAATCTACACCACTGAATTAAATACTTGAAAGTGGTTAAAATGGGAAATGTTATGCTTGTAATATGTTACCACAATTTTTTTAAAAAGTGTGAAAATGTAATACTTTTAAAAATTAAGAAGGGAGGGAGCCCCGGCAACTAGCAGTGTCTGCAACAGCGAAATGGCTGAGATAGTGATGCACAAGCAGCAGCTGATCACAAAGCCAGGGAACCTGAACGACCCCTATAGATTGTCCTGCAATCTCCGCGAGAGCGACAAGAGCAAACTGCAGCTGGTAGGGGTTGGCCCAGGCTGCTTCACCACCTAGGAAATCAGGGTCAAGACAAATCTTCCCATTTTCAAGCTAAAGAAATCTACCATTAGAAGATAAAATGACTTTTGAATGCCTGCGAAGTGAATTAGAAACAGAGCAAGGTTGCAATACCCCCACTCACTGGGAAAACGTTTTTTGCGTCAACTCCCTTTTAGTGGAAATGATGGCGTATTTGACAATTTCATTGAGGAAAGGAATTGAGGACTGGAGCAATTTATAAACAAGGCTGCTGGTCATCCTCTGGCACAGAGTGAACATTGTCTTCACATCTTTTTACAGGATGAAATAATAGATAAAAGCTATACTCCATCCAAAATAAAATAAAATTTGACCAGAAGGGAGCAAAAAACCTTTCCATGACTTTTAATGTATTATATGCACCAGTGAAGAAATTCTAACTAAATTTTAGTGTGCTGATCTGAAACTGGTATAGCCTACCTTTAGTAAACTAGCACTCATGATGCTCAGTTTGTTTTGT
Source organism: Cabassous unicinctus (assembly GCA_029593785.1). NCBI lineage: Eukaryota > Metazoa > Chordata > Mammalia > Cingulata > Chlamyphoridae > Cabassous > Cabassous unicinctus. Next base: position 4,808 of record JAQZBX010034240.1, read on the forward strand.
TTTGACAGTTGACAAGAAGATAATTTATTTTCGCAAAAATCCCTTATTCCCTCCTTTCTATAAGTAGCTATTTCCTGCTCTTTTAAAGTGGTGCCCACTATTTTATAGCATCACAAATCCAATATAATCTGCAGTGTCATAACTAAAGTTTCTGCCTTGGTCTTTTTATTTTATTTATTTATTTCTCCCCACCCCCTCATTGTTTGCACTTACTGCATCTGTTTGTCTTCCTTATTTCCTTTAGGAGGCACAGAGAATGAAACCCGGGAAGTCTGATATGGGAGGGAGGCACCTAATCACTTCAGCCACCTCCACTCCCTAGTTTGTTGTGTCTCTCACTGTGTTTTTCTTCTTGAGTCTCTTGTTGCATCACCTTGTTACGTCAGCTTGCCACGCCTGCCTGATGCATCTGCTAGCTGTCTTGCTTATCCTCTTTAGGAGGCACTGGGAACCTCCACTCTCTGCTTTGTTGTATCCCTCATTATGTTTTTCTTCTTGTGTCTCTTGTTGTGTCAGTTTTGCCATGCCTGCCCATTGCAGCAGCTCGCTGTCTTCTTTAGGAGGCACTAGGAACCGAACCTGGGACCTCCCATGTTGTAGGTGGGAGCTCAATCGCTTGAGCCACATCCGCTTCCCTGACTTGGTCTTATCTGCACAATTTTCATAGCATGTTTGATTCCTCAATCTGATGAACTACAGTATGTCTCTTCTCCTCTTTTAAACTGTAATGCCACTTGTCCTGATTTACAAGTAAGAGCATTACACCACTGGTTTCCAGTTTTGCACAAAAAGACTACACACTTATGTACAAAAAGTATCTTCCTTCAGGTTTGTAAAACCCTTGACTACACATTTATGTACAGAAAGCATCTTCCTTCAGGCTTGCAAAACCTTCAGGTGGAAGATTAATGAAGGACATCTTTATATTCTATATAAAAACAAAATCAAATTTATGTACTAAAATCATTTGTTTAAAAATTTAAATGGTTTTCAAATAAAAATAAAATGCATTTCTGATATGCAAAAAATAAGGACAAGGTTAAGTTAACATAAAGTACAAGAAGTTATTTTTTTTTTATTTTTATTTTTTAAAGATCTATTTATTTATTTATTTATCCCCCCCCTTGCTGCTTGTGCTTGCTGTGTCCATTCGCTGTGTGTCTTCTCCGTGTCTGCTTATCTTCCCCTCGCTGTGAGGTCCCGCTGCATCAGCCCCTCGCGCCGCGCCGGCCGGCCTGCCCTCACAAGGAGGCCCCGGGAAACGAACCCGGGGCCTCACACATGGTAAACGGGGGCTCTATCGGTTGAGCCACACCTGCTTCCTGTTGTGAGGGCTTGCTGCATCAGCCCACTAGGCTGCGCGGGTCTGCCTGCCCTCACAAGGAGGCCCCGGGAAGCGAACCCGGGGCCTCCCATATGGTAAACGGGGGCTCTATCGACTGAGCCACTCCTGCTTCCCGAGAAGAAGTTATTTTGATAAAACATAGACTCTACAACTTTTACAATGATTATTCAGAAAACCTTTACAACCTCTTATTAAGAACAGACTGATAATCCAAGAAAACTTTGTCATTTTAATAGAGAGAAAACCAAATTCTAGTTTTGCATCAGTATAATGTTTGATGCTAAGGCTTTTAAAAATTTTAGAGATAAGTCCATCAAATCTTATCCAATTTCTACCATTAGAAATAAAATTCTTTCTCTACAAACCTTCTACAACTTTCTATGTCCATTCAGGTTTTCTCTTAAATTGCCTTTTTCACATTCTGTAGAGCCATTCATTTTATTTTAGGACAAAAGTAATCTCTCTCTCTCTTTCTTTCTCTCTCTTTAAATAAAAACAAATCTTGTATACTTTATATACTTAGGTTACCAAAATGAATTTGGAAAATATCTTCAAGCTAATTTTTTACAAAACACAATTATTGTCTAAATAAAACTTACCAAGACAATGATTCAATGTGTTTAAATGCAAGAATTTTTTTTAATTTTCAAAATTTAATAGTTGTAATACTAGCTTATCCGACCAGTGAACTTGTATATGCTTAAGAAGAATAGTTCTGAAAATTCTTGACTTTTTAATATACTATTGATAAATCAGAAGGCATAGTTGTTTTTTGTAAAATTAACAATACTAAATTGGTAACAAAGAATATTTATAGCTTAAAATTTTCAGCCATGAATCAGTTTCCTTGGAGGTACCTATAATTTTGTATTGATTGTCATTAAAAGTGGTAAAAAGGAATTTTTTTACTAGAAAAATTGTAGGTTTACAGAAAAATCATGCATAAAATACATGATTTTATAATTACATTATTTTATAAATTTTATTCTATCTATTAAGAGTTGTTATAACTGTAAAGCTGTGATTTTTAAACAACATTTTATCCTGATCCAGAGTTTTAAAAAAATATTTAATTTAATAAATTTATTTATAGGAGCAGGTTTTTAATCAACTTCCTAAGATTAAGTTTAAATCCATTGATAAATAATGAATACAGTGTCCCTTCAAATGCATCAGCAAAAGATGAAGGATCTGAATGAGCACCAAACGTCTGAGACAATTTGTGTCTTTAAATTCTACATGGATTCATCCTTTTTTATATCTAAGTTTGGATTATTGAACAGTCTTTTGAGGGAAAACCTTTCATATGCATTTAATAAGTTCTTAGTAATTTTTAAAATTCATTTTAAGATTGGGAAATTCCTTAACAATAGCCTTGAACTTTGTTCTTGACTAGGGGCTAAAAGTTACCATTGGTACCATTCCAGCAGGCTCAGAAGGTCTGGTCTCATAGGGCATTTATCAAATTTTAGTAGTATTGTAAAGAAGGCTACAAGGAAGGAACACAAAGGGGAGCAGTAGTATTGGGAAAAGCAGCAAGGGAAGCATCATCCAATCCAGTCTTTTCAGTCAGAGGGTTATTAAGGCTAACTTTTTATTATCTGTTTGCTTTCTGTCAAGAGTCCTTTACAGAAGCAATTTTGGAATCAGATACTCTTTTGGTTGATTTGATATACCAGTTAAAGAATACATTCCCTTGTTTGGGGGAGGGTCTTTGATAGGATTTGGAATTTCCTTGGTTAAGGCATTTAGTTCAGTTTTAGTCCAAGGAGTATAGGAGATAGAGGCATTTTCTAAGCCTCTTTTATTAGGTTTGATTTTAAAATGGACTAAGAAAGGTGGGCTTGAAGGAGCTCCAGAGCCCTTATTATGAAAAAGCAATTTCTCAAGACTAAGATAAAATAGGAGACAGGAAGGCAGAAGAGGAGCTAAGGAATTCTCAGAAAATTTAGAGGTTTCAGACAGTTTTTTAAATTTAGTTATATGTTCAAATAAGTCTTTGCTTTGTTAATTTGGTATTTGTTTCTTGAAGAGAGACAATTTTGGAATATATTATATGTTTGTAAGTTTCCAGGTACCAATTAAAAAAAGGTATCCCATTTAGGTGGCTGGATCTTATAGCCCCTATTATCTAATTGTGTGTGCAAATACACTAATTTGGGCATATTAAAAGTTTCAATGTGACCATTGTAATTTAAGATTATCTTTACTATGCCAGCCCCAAGAAGATAAGAATTTACATGATGCAGGACCAAAATTCTTATACATAAAACCAGCTGGAGTGCTAGATGACCATGCATCATTAGAATTTTTTGAAGAATTAGAGTCCATAGTTTCTGGTTGAGAGCAATCTTAAAGCCTTAAAAGTCTGGCAGTATTTATCTTAGTGTTGGATTAATGAGGTGTTTTACAGTGTGCTTTTTTAATACCTCATGAACAGTCTGTGTCCTAGCCTGACTCATGAACCAGATGTCTCTAGTTGCATGGAAATTGTCTTGAGGGTGGCAGGTGATCTATTGTCACTCTTTTCCATCCTTGACCACCTAATCCTAAAATGGGAGTCTTGGTCTTTGAAAGCTGAACTTCTCATTAAAAGATGACAATCACACTAATAACATTTAAGTGCCTGACCCATGCCCACCAAGATAATAATATGATTGTTCTCAGTCAGGGCAAGGTTAATTAAAATATTAAGGAGGCATCCTTCCACATAATATCAAAGAAAGAGAGAAAGAAGAGATTCATTTAAGTACTCACCAAACAGGACATATTCCTATGAAACAAAAGAACAACCAAAAGGACTGCTGCCCCTAGTCCAAATCAAAAGAACAAAGTTCAAAATAAAACCAGAACAAAGTTCCAAATACCCTTAACCAGAAGACCCCAATGGCCAGAACCTCCACCATAGGAAAAGAAGTTTGGAACCAAAAAGCCTCACTAACAGAAACCCAATGCTATGTGGCCAAAATAGCACAGTTGGGAGCCCATTTGACTACAGAAACTAGGGCTGCTGGGGAAATGACAAAGTGCAAGGGGCTCTAGCAATAACCATGTTCAAATCCAACAGTGACTCTGGAGTAGAGGTGGCAATCACTTTGGATCCCACTTCTGAATGAAGTGAAAAGCAGTTGTAATACAGGGGCTTTTTCAGGACTTGGGAATTATCCTGAGTGACATTACAACGACAGATATAGGTCATTTTACATCAGCATATACCATGCAGAACTGTGTGGGAGAGAGTGTGGTCTAATATGAACTATGGTCCATGCTTAGTGGCAAGGCCCCAGGATGTGTATATCCATTGTAGGTGATGTGCCACACTGATGAGAGATGTTTCTGTGGGAAGTTGTGGGAGTTGTGGGAGGTGGGGAACATGGGAATCCCTGTAATTTTTGTGTAGCATTTGTGTAATCTAAGCATCTTTTAAAATATATATAAAGAAATAATTAAAAAAAAGAAGAAATATTGACCAAGAAATTCCAGTCTGAGCTGCAAGATATTAAAAATGTTAATTTGGGGTCTTAGAATTGCAATAATGGGAGCACAGATTCAAACCTCAAACTGTGTTCCATCTTGGGGTTTCTAAGCAAGAATTTTTAAAGAAAAAGAGATTATATAAGTTGTTTGTAAAAAATTATGATTGGTGAATTTGGAGCCTTTCTAAATGTCCTTCAAGTTAGATAGTTTACTGATTTCTTTATTGTGTTGTTTCATGGTATCTAGATGTCCTCAGCAGCATTGTTGTATTTAGTTTTGCATAACTGGGCATTTTGTGAGATACGACTGAGATGTGCACAAGAATAATTTCCTAAATGGTCTCCTGACTCCATTTTAAATCTTTTAACCATGGTAAATCCATTTTGTATTCTCTCTTTTCTTAAGATAAAAGATGCTGACCTATCTTTAAAAAAAATTTGAGATCAAAGGCAGAGAGATAAAATATTCAAAGTACTGAAAGAAAAAAAAATTGTCAACTTAGAATCTTATAGCTCTCAAAATTATATTTCGAAGTCTTCTGGGGAAAAGTAAGGCGCTCCAGGACTCAGTCTTTGCACCCAAAAACTATTATATGGTCAGGGATTGTCTGAAACAAATATTTTGAAACTCTGGAGGCAAAAACACTGTACATCATCCAGGAAAATGCAAGAAAAAGTGGCTGATAAATGCCATAAAGAACTGTAAATTGCTCCCTCCATGTGGCGGCTACCAGCGCCCATCCCTGACTCACAGCAGACTGCTGTGGGGTATAGCCGCTGGCTAGCAGCTGGTGATGGAGAAGGTCATAAAATTCCTTTTCTCCAGACACAGAGATAGGCATGGCTGATCACTGACCAAGGTTTTAGGTTAGCAAATTTGGATTACTGGGCCCTAGCTTTGAGGGCACTTATTGTTTCAAACTGCCTTAAGGCTGCAGCAGCTATTGTTTCAATTTCACTGTCATGGACAATGGCAGCCATGCTATTGTTTCAAACTATACTGAACAGGGCAGAGGTAGTGGATATTTAAAGATGCAGGACTCTCTGGGGGCTTCAGGAGAAAGTTAGCTGAAGGACTGCATTTTCTGGGCAAGCCAGGAATGTTCAGCTTTTGGCAGCCATTGGAGAAGTTTTGGTGCCCTTCCTGGGGCTGTCAGCAGGGGACTTTGGAGCCAATCTGTGCCCTCTTTGTGAGTCTTTGGCCCTGTTTTGGCTAGGAAAGACAGAATTGGGAAAGTATTCCCTGGGGTGATCTGTTTCCCAGAATTTGCCCTTAGGTAAAAGCAGCATGAGACAATGAAAGGAGTGTAAAAAACTGTAGGCGGAACCTCTCTGGTATAAAGTAGCCATCTTCAGGTACTCAGGAAAATGAGGTTTGTCCCCTGGGAAACAGAGGGATCAATAAAACTCCTGTAAACAGGGAAACTCCAAAACAACTAATAAACAAAACCCAGGACAAGACAAAAGCCAAGGAAGACAGGGAAAAGCCTGGATAGCACATTTGCCTTGCACAGACCGTCCTGACAGGAAGGATGAAGCTCATGAAAATCTCTGTCTAATCACCTGCTGGTTGCAGAATTAAGAATCAGACATCTCAGCGAGTAAATCCCAGAGTTAACATTTTGAAATATTAAAATGTACAGTATGCAACAAAAGAGCCTAAGACAAACAAACAAGAAATGATGGTCTTTCCAAAGGAAGAGGATAAACATACAGAAAACACTAATGAGGAAGAAGAGAATGTGGACATACCAAACAAAGCTTTGAAAATAAAAAAATGATTTTAAAAATACTTAAGGAAATGAAGGAAAGTACAGAAAAAGAACTACAGATAAAAATGAATGAACAATATGAGAGTCTAAGTAAAGAGATAGAAATTTTAAAAGGGAACCAAACAAAATGACTGAGTAAAAAACCACAATAACTGAAATGAAAAATGCCCAAGTATTTCAAGAACAGATTGGAGTTGGCAGAAAAAAGAATTAACTTGAAGATATTTGAAATGAGTCAGGCTGAGGAGCAGAACGAAAAAAGAAATATTAAAAATGAAAATAGCCTACAACAGCTATGGGATAGCACCAAGTTCACCGATACATGTCTTATGGGAGTCCAGAAGGAAAAGGAAGAGAGAAAGGGGCAGAAGAAATAGTCAAAGAAATAATGACAGAGAACTTCCCAAACATAGCAAAAGACTTGAATATGTAGATCGAATAGCTCAAGGAACACCCAACAGGATAAACATGAAGAAAAATATACCCAATAATATATTTATTACACTGCCAAATACAAAGAATACGAAGAGAGTTCTCAAAGCTACAAGAGAAGAGCAACATGTTATATACAAGGTAGTCCCAATAAGATTGAGTGCCAATTTCTCATCAGAAACTATGGATGCAAGAAGGCAGTGGGTTGAAATACTTAAAGTGTAGGAAGAAAACAACTGCTAGCCATAGATTTTATACCCAGTGATACTTTCTCTCAAAAATGAAGTAGAGACTAAAACATTTTCAGAAAAAACAGAAGCTCAGGAAGAATATCACCACTACTACCACCTTACAAGCAATGCTAGAAAGAATTCATCAGACTGAAATGAAAGCATACTAGACAGTGATTCAAAGCAGCATAAAGAAACAAAGACCTGCAGTGAAGGTAATCATTTAGGTAATTATAAATGACAGTGTTGTTATATTGTATTGTTTGGTATGTAACTCCACTTCTAACTTCCAGATGAAATACACAAATTCCAAGTAACAAACAAACTGCCAAAACTGATTTAAAGAGAAAGAGAAAATTTTAACATACCTATAAAAAGTAAAGAGAAGGTATCAGTTATCACAGATCTCCAAAAATATAAAGTTGGAAATAAAAATGGGTTCACTTGTGAATTCTTTCAAATATTTAAAGAACAATTAACACCATAACACCATCCTTCTCAAACTCTTCTAAAATTAAAAGAGTGGGAAACACTTCCTCTCTCATTCTATGAGGCCAGAATTACCTTAATAATAAAACCAGACAAATATAAGAAAAGAAATATACAGACTGATATCTCTTATGAAGATAGATGCAAAACTCCTCAACAAAATACTAGGAAACTGCATACAACAGCATATTAAATGAATTATATGCCATGATCAAGTGGAATTTATCCCTGGTATGCAACATTGATCCAATATAGAAAATCAATTAATATAATACACCATATTAAGAGAATGAAGAAAAAAAAAACACATGATCATCTCAAGGCAGCAAAGGTATTTGACAAAATACATGACCCTTTCTAGATAGAAACACTTAAAATACTAGAGATAGAAGGACACTTCCTTAACATAATAAAAGGTATATATGAACATCCAACAGTTAATATCCTACTTAATGATGAAAGACTGAAAGTTTTCCCTCTAAGATCAGGAATAAGATGGGGATGCACACTGTAATTGCTGTTATTCAATATTAAAATAGAAGTTCTTGCCAGAGCAATTAGGCAAGGCAAAAAAATAAAAAGGGATCAAAGTTAGAGAGGAAGAAGTAAAACATTCCCTAATTGCAGATGACATGATCCTATATACAAAGTAAAATGATAACCTACACAATGGGCAAAAATATTTGGAAACCACACATCTGATAAATGATTAATATGCAAAATATATAAAGAAATCCTTTACCATAACAGCAAAAAGAAACCCAATTCAAAAATGGGCCAAAGATTTGAGGAGACATCCCTACAAAGAAGATACACTAATGGCCAGAAAATACACGAAAAGATGCTTAAATCATTAGCTATCAGGAAATTGCAAATTAAAAGTACACTGATATACCATTTCATATGCATTAGAATGGCTGCTATTTAAAAATCAGTAAATAAATGTTGGGGAGAATGCAGAGAAATAGGAACACTCATTCATCACTAGTACTTACATAAAATGGCATCTGCTGTGGAAGACATTTTGGCAGTGCCTCAGAAATCTAAGTATAGAACTACCATATGACCCAGCAATCCCACTCCTAGGTATATATCCAAAAGAATTGAAAGCAGGGACTCAAACAGATATTTTCACACTGATAATCATTGCGGCATTATTCACAGTTCCCAAGAGATGGAAGCAACCCAAGTATCCATAAACTGATGAGTGGATGAATAAAATGTGGTATATACACATAATGGAATAATATTCAGTCATTAAAAGTAATGAAGTCCTGATACATATGACAACATGGATGAATCTTGAAGACATCATGTTGAATGAAATCAGCCAGACACACAAGGACAAATTTTCTATGATCTCACTGATTTGAAACAACTAGAATAAGCAAACTCATAGAATTAGAATCTAAAATATAGTTTACCAGTGGGTGTGGTGGAAATAGGGAATGGACATTAAGACTTAAAATGTACAGGGTTTCTATTTGTTATGATGGAAATGCTTTGGTAATGTATGTGGTGATGGTAGTACAACATTGTGAATGCAATCAACACTACTGAAATATGTATCTGAATTTGTTTAAAAGGAGAGATGTTAGATTATATATATGGTAACAGAATAAAAATTTTTAAAACCCATGAAAGTACATTACAAAGTGTGAACACTAAGTTAAACCAAGGACTTTAATTAATAGTATAAGAATAAACTATCATCAATTTTAACAATATTCCACCTCAATGCAAGTTGTTGTTGGTGGGTTGGTGTACGGGAATCCTATATTTTATGCATAATTGTTATGTAAACCCACAATCTCTTCAATTAAGATTAAATAAATAAAATTAAAAATAAAGAGAGAGAGAACAAGAGAATATTCACAAGATGTGGGGACTCAGACTGGTACAAAAGAGTCTTTTGTGTTGGAAGGGACAAGTTGTTCACTTCTTACAGACAGAAAAAAAGAAATTATTAGGGATAAAGAGGGACTTTTATAATCATAAAAGGGTCCATCTCTCCATAATATATATCTATCAATAGTGGCCCAAAACACATAAAACAATATTTGACAGAATGGAAGGGAGAAATTGACAATTCAAATTCAACAACAATTTGGAGATTTCAATATCCCAATTTCAACCTTAAGTAATGGATAGAACAAATGGAATGATAAAATGCAAGAACATAATAAAGCAACTGGGCCTAACAGGCATCTATAGAATACTACACACAAAAATAGCAGAACGCACATCCTTCTCAAGTGGACATGGAATATTTTCAATTATAGACCATATTCTAAGGCATAAAATAATCTTTAATCAATTTTAAATGGTTGAAATCATACAAAAGATATTATCCAACCACAAGGAATGAAATTAGAAGCCAATAACAAAGGAATTTTTTAAATTTGATAAATATATAAAAATTAAACAATACATGCCAAAAATAACAAATTGTTCAAAGAACTCACAAAGGAAATTTAAAAGCAATTTTGAATGAATGAGCATGATGACACAACATGACAAAAATCAGGACTAAAACAGTGCTTAAAGTGAAATTTAGCACTATAAATGCCTACACTTAAAAAGAAGAAGGATTTTAAAACAATAATCTAGCTCTCAGCCTTAAGACTCTTGTAAAATAATAGTAAACTAAATTTTAAAAAGCAGAACAAAGGAAATAATAAAAATTAGGACAGAAATTTTCAAAATAAAGCATTGGATAACAATAGGGAAAATCAAGAAATCTAAAAGTTGGTTCTTTGAAAAGCTAAACAAATTTGAAAAATATTTAGCTATGCTGACCAAGACAATAATAGATGATCCAAACCTGGGAATGAAAGAGGAAACATCACTGATGACATTGAGAAGTAAAAACTTATTATAAGGGAATACTATGAACAATTGTGTATGAAAATTTTAGATAACTTACATGAAATAAACAAAACCTGAAAGACACAAACTACCAAAACTGCTTCCAGAAGAAATAGAATACCCAAATAGTTATATGCAAAGGAATTAAATTTGTAATTTAAAAATTCCTCACAAAAAGAAGGCTATATCTAGATTGTTTTGCCGGTGAATTATACCAAAAATTTAAAGGCCAATTAAAGCTATTCTTTCACAGCCTCTTCCAAAAAATAAGAGAGGAAAGGACTCTTCAGAACTCATTTTATGAAAGTCATATTACCCCAATATCAAAGTCAAATAAAGACCTCACAAGAAAGTAAATTTGCAGGTATCCATTTTTATTAATATATATGCTAAAATCTGAACAAAATATTAGAGAACCAAATCCATCAATACATAAAAAGTATTATACACTATGCCAAATGGGATTTATCTCAGGAATATAATATTGACTTAACTTCCAAAAATCAATTGATATAATGCACAATAGAATCAATAGAAAAAGGGGGGAAACCCACACAACCATCTCAATACACAAAGAAAAATTATGTGACAAAATTCAATACTTTATGATAAAAACACTAAGCAACCTAACAACAGAATGAAAAACCTGATAAAGGGCATCTATGAAAAATCAACATACTTAATGGTGAAAGACTGAATGTATTTGCTCTAAGATTAAAATAAGATAAGGCTGTCACTCTTGCCACTTCTATTCAATGTTGTATTGGAGGTTCTATCTAGGGTAATCAGGTAGAAATAGAAATAAGAGGCATCCAGATTAGAAAGGAAGAATGATCACTGTCTCTATTAACAGATGACATGATCCTGCATATACAAAATCCTAAGGAATCCACTAAGAGATTTTAGTGTTTATTAATGTGTTCAGTAAGTTTGGATGGTACAAGTTCAATATACAGAAATCAATTACATCTCCATACACTAGCCTCACATACACACAAAAAATTAAATTTTAAAAAGTCCATTTATAATAGCATCAAAATAAATTCCTATGAATAAATTTAACAAAAATGTGCAAAATATATGCATTGAAAACTACAATTCATTGTTGAAATAATTAAAGAAGAACTAGATAAGTAGAAACACAACCCATGTTCATGTATTAGAAGATTTAATATTATTGAGATGGGATAATTCCAAATTTAATATACAGAGTCAATGCAATCCTAATCAAAATTCTAGTTGGCTTCTATGAGAAAATTGATAATATAGTCCTAAAATTCATATGGAATTACAAGGAGCCCATAGCCAAAATAATAGGACAAAATTGGAAGACTCACAATTCTCAATTTCAAAACTAAGTCAAAAGTTACAGTTATCAAGACAATGTGGTAAAAGCACGAAATTATATATATATATAATTTTATATATCTCTATATAAAAGCAATGGGATAGAATGGAGTCCAGATATAAATGCTTACATTTATCCTCAATTAAGTTTCAACAAGTGTGCCAAGACAATTCAATTGGGTAAACAATTGTATTTTCAATAAATAGTGGTGAAACAACTGAATATTCACATGCAAAATAATAAAGTTTGAACTCTTCCTCACACTATATGCAAAAATCAAATCCAAATGGTTCATAGACCTAAATGTAAGATCTAAAACTATTGAATTCTAAGAAGGAAAATATAGTAGTTAATCTTTGTGACCTTGGATTACACAATGGTTTCATAGATATAATACAAAACCACAACTGATAAAATAAAAAAATAGTTAAATTGAACTTCATCAAGACAACAATAACAACAAAAACATTTTTGCTTCAAAATTATCAATAAAGTATAAAGAGAACCCACAGTATGGGAGAACATTTTTGCAGACTTTAAATCTGATAAGGGACTTGAATCTACAAAATATAAAAACTTATAAATCAACAATAATAAAACAAATAACCCAATTTAAAAATTGGCAAGGGATCATAATATACATTTTTTTCCCTAAAAGGATACATGGTCAACAAGCACATGAAAAAATGTCCAATATCATTAGCCATCTGGAAATTACAAATGATAACCACAATGTGATAACTTTTCAGTAATACTAGAATTTCTGTAGTCAAATAGACAAATAATAACAAGTGTTTATGATGATGTGGAGAAACCTAAACCCTCATATACTGCTGAAAACAATCTGTTGATCCCTACTAATTTACCATATTACCCAGAAATTCCACCATTAGGTATATGCCCAAGAATTGAAAGATATATATCCATGAAAAATTGTGGCTGAATGTTCACAGCAACATTATTCATAATAACCTAAAAATAGAAACATCCCAAATGTACATCAATGATTAATATATAAATTATATGTAGTATAACCATTCATTGGAATAGTATTTGGCACCAAAATAATGAAGAATTGATGCATGCTAAATCATGGATGAGCCTTGAAAACATATGGTAGTTGAAAGATACCAGTCACAAAAGACCATATATTATATGATTCTATTTATATGATATGTCCAGAATAAATAAATTTATGGAGACAGAAAGTCAAGTAGTGGTTACCTAAGGTTGGGGCAGTAGTGGTTAAATGTGGGAGTGAATGTTAATTGGCATGAGATTTCTTTCTGGAATGATTAAAATATTCTAAATTTGCCTGATGGTTGAACTACTTTGTTAATATATGAAAAACCATTGAATTGTACATTTTAAGTGCATGAATAATCTATGGTATATGTTAATTCTTTATCAGTAAATCTTTTATACTCAAAAAGTCTGAATATGTGTCAGTTCCACCGAAGTTTTTCTCCCACCCTGTACAGCCAGGGGATTGTAAACTCCAACCACAATAAGGAACTAAGACTATTTCTTCTCAGTTTTTCTTAATGGTTTCCCCACTTTGCTATGGATTTTTAACTGAGGTGTATCCAGGCCCAACTTCTTGGATCTAATCTCTATTTACATTCACTCGGTGATATTCAATATGAAGATTTTTAAATACCATCTCTAGGCTGATAATTCACATTGCATTCCTAAGTCAGACTTCTCTACTGAAATATAGATTAAAAAATCCAGCTGCTGATTTGAATTTACCAATTGGATAGCTAATAGAAAACACAAATATAACAAACTGAAACTTGTTCTCTCCCAATTTCCTAAAACTGCTACATGTATATAACTCGAAGTAGAGATGGGATCTGACCATCGACTCATCCACGTCAAATCAGAGGAGAAAGAGATGCTTCATGTCATGGACACTGGTAAGAGTAATTTAAGTAAAATTTAAAGTATATTACTACAGGCAGAAGGTGAACTAGTGTGAGAGTATAAAATCACTAACAGGTAGATTTTGTATAGACTCATAGACTGTTGTATATGAACCTCCAATGGGTGTTAATGAGAAAGATTTGATCAGGGCTGGTCCTGAGAAAGACTGGATCAGGGCTAGGGTGAAAGAAATTCATCCTCAGTGATTCAGGTGTGGAGGAAGAGAACAGCTGCCTCTGTAGGAAATGCATGATGTCCCACCTGGACCATTCACCCCTAGGAAACTGAAGCCTTAGGCCACTAACTTATGGGCAACATCCTATACAATATCATTAGATGTCTCTGAAAACAAGGGATGTAGTAGCAAGCTACCTTCCACACAATACCTTCCAAAGGTGAAAATAGCATTTGATTACCATGCTGGGGAGGTAGGGCAGGATCATTGAGGTAGCAGCATGTCGCCCTTGAGACAAACAAAATTTGCCTAAGACTTGGGCTGGACTAGAATTATAGAGATTCCAGGCCTGCTCCCAACACCAGACTAGCAAACACCAAGTACCAAGTAACAGTAATAGATTTGAGTGTTGAGGGATAAGCAAGAACACTGAGGAACACAGATTGGAACACAGGAAGTTCCAATCTGAAGGGGACGCCAGCTACCAAAATAAGCACAAAGTAGTGCTAGAATTTGAAGTTGGTAGTACATGAAATTAACCATAGCATAATTAAACACAAACCCAACTCAACTCCTCTCTAGACTGATACAACCATACCAAGCCCCACTACATATATACTCTAGCAACCTAGCAGGAGATCAGAGTGGAAATAAATAGAATAGAAACATAAATACAAAGAGAAAATCAATGAAATCAAAACCTGGTTATTTGAAAAGATAAAAGAATCAATACACCTATACCCAGACTTATCAAGAAAAACTGAAAAGACACAAATTGTAATATCAAGAATTAAAGGGTACAGTGGGTTTCCACAGATCCTTTTGACATTCAAAGAAAAAATCAAGTAATATAACACCAGAGAACATGAAGAAATATTTAAGTATATATATAACTGTATTAGTCAGCCAAAGGGGTGCTGATGCAATGGGAACAGACCTTGACCAAAAGAGGGAAATATTAAATACAAATGAGTTTTTATTGCTAAGAGATTTCAAAGTGAGTCGGGATGTCATTCCAGTCGGGATGACATTCACTTATGCATGTCTCAGTAGGATCTCATTGACTGTAACAGTAAACTGTGCCTCAAGCACAGCGTGCTCCTGAGGACTCTAGAGACATCTAGACACTATATGCAGGGCAGACAATCTCAGAAATCCAGCACCCTGTCAGTGGGTCTAACCTTGAAATATATGTTCCCCAATGTAACAGAGTTAGACTCATTTATGATTTCCCTACACATGGCTTTTCTGCCCATTTTATTTGAACCTATAAGTAGCACTATACCTGTTAAATATATGTACTAGAGACTTAAATCTTCTCACTATTCATATGCTGGTTGAGCCCTGAATCTCAGAAGAGTTGCAGGCAACAACCACTCTCTAGTTCATTGGACTCACCCAGGACAGCTAACAAAATGATCATGATGGACAATGCCCATCCACCAAAAACAAAGAATATCTACAACTGCAAGCAAGACATTTCCATCCACCTTCCCAATGGGATCTAAGCTCTCTCAATAAGAAACAGAATGGGCATCACCATCCTAAAATCCTCAAGATTGAGGAATGAAAAACATAAGATGAAAATGCAACTATGGACTAAAGTAGATTTATTATTATTCTAACAATAGATTAACTTGTAACATTGATATAAAGGCAGGGAACAACAGAGGTTCTGAGGGGAAGGAGAGGGAAGAATAAGTGTACCATGGGGCATTTCTGGGACATTTGGATTGTTCTGATTAACACTGCAATGATGGATACAGGCCATTGTACATTTTGTCAAAACCTATAAAACTGCAGTGTAAAGTGTAAAATATAATGCAAACTATTGTTCAGGGTTAGTAGCAATACTTCAATATGTATTCATCAATTGTAACAAATGTGCAACACTAATCAAAGATGCTGTTAATGAGGAAAAGTTTGGAAGGGGGAGTGGGTGGGGTAAATGGGAATTTCCCTATATTTTCAACATATCATTTATGTAATTTAAGGCATCTTTAAAAATAAAATAAATTTTATCTTAAAAAAAAACTTAGGAAAAGGGTAAATATTTCAGAATGTAAGGAAATTGAAAACTAACAACCACTAAAACCACAATAAAATTGAATAACTTGAAACAGCTCTAAAATATTTCCTCAGAAAAATTAACCATGTCAATGACATTTGGACTACTGAGGGTTAAAAAAAAAAGTGCAAAAGGTTGCAATGGTGAAGCTAGCTTATTCAAATAATATACCATGAATTCACTATTCAGTCAAATGAACTTTATAATTTTATCTCTGTTTCCCAAGAGTTTATATTGATCTTATAGGATAAGTCATAGCTAAATAAACATTTCAATATTTAAGTATCATTGCCAGTTACCAGTTAGTACTATTTCAAATATAATTACTAAATAAAACTGTAATAAATATATAATTGTATATTTCCTTATGTAGTAGTAAGTAAATATAACAACTCAATTTTGTATGAAATATAAAACATAAGTTGAGATAAAATTATTCACAACTTAAATATATGAATTTCTGAAACTATTGAAACATTGATAATTACAGCCTGAGTTTTTAATATAAATTTTGTTTACTATTATTGTAGATGTTTAATTGATGTGTAATTGTCTCAGGTGCTAAATTTTTACTTGGAAATTTGAATTAAGGAAAATATAAAATCAACCTAGTTTTCAGATCATTTTATCTCACTAATCTAAAATCAATAAGAACAAGATTTTCAAAATCTATGTCATACATTTTACGGGTACTCAAGAGCATAATGGTGCTCTAAAAATAAGTTAGTGACTAGAAATGAGATTATTCTTCCTCCTCAAACTATTTGTATGTATATACAATAAAGTCTCTTGCATTTGAATGCATATTTTAAAAATTATTTTTGAGAATTTCCTGGCTTATATAGATGCTAAAGTTTGTATAAGAAATTGTAGTTTCTGGAAAAATCTCATCTTGCAACACTTGATTTCTTTCTTCATTTTATTTACTGTTCATTTCACTAATAGTTGAGGGAACTGCACATCTGATTCTGGATTAGATTCTGGGTAAATGGAGACAAAAGAGTTCCTGCCAATTAAATTCCTTGCTGTCTATTGAGAGGAGAGGGAAATATTATTACAAAAATACAGACTTTTATCATATGATGAGTACTCTGATAAAAGTTTCTCAAGGCACTATGGAATACCATAGAGTTGCTAAAAACCCAAAGGACGTAAATATCAGAAAAATATTCCTAGAGGAATTGTTTATGCACTCAACTGTGAAATGTAAAAGTTATTCAGACTAAAAAGAGGAGAAAAGTGGTGGCAGAGTAAGGTGCGCCAAGAATCAACTCATCCTACAAGGCAGTTAGTAATCACCCAGCCCAGAACTATCTAAAGCACCTGTTTGGGGGGCCTAGGAGACCAGAGGAACATCCTGCAACATTCCTGAAGGAATGGAAGGAGGAGATTGCCCATCTGCAGTGAAGATTCATGAGTAGAGCACTCCATGCAATGAAGGCTGGTGCCCATCCTCCCCTGGTGATGCAAGACACCTCGAAAGCTATTCCATGGCTGGAGTTGGAAGTTCCATTTCCCAGAAATGGGGGAGGAAGAGACAGTCAGGCACCGACTTCAGCTACTGATTAGTAAATTTGGCAGAATACAGTATAATACTAAGAACAGCTAAAGTTTGAACCTGTCCAAGTTGGAAGGAGGCCAGTAGCTGCCATTTTGACTCCACTCACAGCTTGAGGGGAAGCAGGGCTGATTGCTAGTAGGGACCGACTTCTTTCCACTCAGATCTGATTGCACTCCTAATCTAAGCCTCAGGTCCACCTTCAGCAGGGAGGAAGCTGGGGAGAATGCACCAGCCTCTCTGGGCAACTGGAGGCACTTTTGGCTGACACAGACAGGATAGTTGGACAACTGGAGCTCCATCCCCAACCCCCAGTAGGATAGGATGTGAGCTGTATTTCTTGACCTTTCTGGGCAACTGCAAGTTCTTCCAGCCTGCATGATTCAATTCCATCCCTGCCAACTCTCTCCACCCACATAGGATATGTGAGGGAGCTGTGTTTCCTCAACCTATCTGGTCAAATGTAGGTGTTTTTGGCCAACAGGAGCTGGTTTGTTGAGTTTGAGGCTCCATCCCCACCTGTTCCATAGGACCAGGGGAGGCTGGTGTTTCCCTAGACTCTCTGGGCAGCTGCAGGTGCTTTTGGCCCACATGGACTGGTTTGTTGAGCATTTTCAATTCCATCCCTGAACCCCCTCGTAGGATTGTAGGGGCTGGTGTTATTTCAGTCTCTCTGGGCAGCTGCAGGTTCTTCAGTCCACATAGAGTGGGTACTCTGACACCTGTAGCTCCATCCCTGACCCACAATAGAATAGGAGGGGACCTATATTTCCTCAGCCTCTCTGGGCAACTGCAGGTGCTTTTTCTTACATGTACATTTTTGTTGGGTGCTTGTGGACCTATCCTGACCCCTTAAAGGACAGAAGGGAGAGTACTCCCTCAGCTTCTCAGGACAACTGCAGGAACTTTGTACCCACATGGATTAGATTGTTAGGCCCTCTGGGGGGTCCATCTGCACCACTGTAGGGTAGGAGGAAGGCCACATCTATGTTAGTCTACTTGGTCAACTGCATGACTTAATTTGCAGTCTCCACCTGCAGCTCACTCCCTGCCCATGCAAGGGAGGAAGGGGTATGAAGCTTTATCAGTCTTTCTGGGCAACTTTAGTTTAGGGCAAGAAAGCACTAAACTAAAGGGAGAAACTGCTTCCGACATAAACATATCTAGTAAACCTGATGTCAATAAGCCAACAAAAAATTAAAATCCAAACCAAGAAACAGGAAGATATGGCCCAGTCAAATGAGCAAGATAGGCCTCCAGATGACATAAAGGAGTTGATACAACTAAAAATAGATGTTCAAACAAATCTCCTTAATAAACTCAATGAGATGGCTAAAGAGATTAAGGATATTAAGAAGACACTGGGTGAGAACAAAGAAGAATTTGAAAGCATGCATAGAAAAATAGCAGATCTTATGGGAATGAAAGGCACAATAAATGAAATAAAAAATACACTAGAGGCATATAACAGCAGATTTGAAAAGGCAGAAAAAAGGATTGGTGAGCATGAATACCTGGCCTCCAAAAGTAAACATACAGAAGAACAGATGAAGAAAAGAATGGAAAAAACTGAACAGGGTCTCAAGGAACTAAATGCTGACAAGAGATGTGAAAACATACATGTGATGAGTGTCCCAGAAGGAGAAGAGAATGGAATGGAAAAAGGGCAGAAGGAATATCTGAAGAAATAATGGTAGAACATTTCCCAAGGCCTATTGGAAGACAAAGATATAAGTGTCCAAGAAGCACAATGTACTCCCATTCAAGTAAATCTGAATAGACCTACTCTGAGACACATACTAATCAGAATGTCAAATGCCAAAGACCAAGAGAATTCTGAGAGCAGCAGTACATCACATACAAAGGACACCCAATAAGATTAAGTGCCGATTTCTCATGAGAAACCATGAGGCAAGAGGGCAGTGATATGATATATTTAAAATACTGCAAGAGAAAAAGTGCCACCCAAGAATATTATACCCAGCAAGATTGTCTTTCAAAAATGAGGGTGAGTTTAGAATATTCACAGATAAACAGAAATTGAGAGAATTTATAATCAAGAGACCAGTGTTGCAGGACATTCTAAAGGAAGTGCTACAGCCTGAAAAGAAAAGACAGGAGAAAGAGTCTTGAAAGTGAGTCTAGAAAAGAAGATTGTATCGGTAAAAGAAATTAAAAGTGTAAAAGGTGGTGTAACCGTTGGGGAATTTGCAATTATGAATTCCAAAAATATAATTGGATCATGCCTGTAATCTAATCTGTTAATCTGGGCATGATTGAATTATGATTAGGGCGTTGACTGGGCCATGTCAGTCAGTAGGGCATTGAGCCCCACCCCCTGGTGGGTGGGGAATTGAATATAAAAATTTAAGACAAAGAACAGAGTTGAAGCAGTCTTTTGAGAAGCAGTCTTTGAATAGCAGCTTTGATGTTGGAAAGAAGGCCCCAGGAGAAGAGAAGCGAACCATTCACCTGATCGCCTACAGCTGACCTTGTGGAGGAAACAGGAGCTAAGCCCGGAGAGAAATGCAGCCCCAGGAAGAGAGGAACCCCAGAAGCCTGAACCCTGGCAAACGCTGACAGCTGTCT
>JAQZBX010034241.1:0-25065 GCA_029593785.1 Cabassous unicinctus
ACCACTGAATAACAAAAGGTTCTGGAAAACACATCCCTTAGCATGAGCTCTTGCCATGTTGGCAAACCTGAGTTCCATGTCACACCCACCTGGTTGCCCAGGATGACCTGCTTGTCCATCCTTTCCAGGCATTCCTGGGGTTCCAGGGTCTCCTCTGGACCCTTTATCACCAGTTGGTCCAACCTGTCCTACATATCACAGAAAAAGAAATAATGATGACCCATGGCTCCTAAAAAGACAAACTGTTGCAGCAGCACAAGTCAGTTTGATATTGTTTATGGAGAACTAAATGAGTCTGGCTAAGCATGTTGTTCTACCTGTGCTGCTAAAGCTCTCCTCTAGGCTGCACGGTTTCTAAACCCAGATTTGAAGAACTATTACCTTTTTCTCCTTGGTCTCCCTTCTGGCCCTTCATGCTGTCCATGTCCACGATATCCATTGACCCCGGTTTGCCAGGGAGACCAATATCCCCTTTATCTCCTTTGTAGCCAGGGTCCCCTCTGGGTCCTGAGGAGCCTGGGAAGCCGTGGTCCCCTGGAGAAGAAAGAGAAAGGCACCCCATGACACCTGGCCCAGTGGTGCTGAGGAAATGGCCAAGTGCGCTGTCACTTTCTGGCTAGGAGAAGCTACAGATTCAGAAGTTAGAAAAGAACTAATCGCTTGTCCAAAAATGGCATTACACGGCGAGTTTCTGAGTCACCCGGGAGGATCTGATCCAAGATAAAAGAACCATAAAGTCATCTTCTAAAATGCACTGTTTGCTGTTAATGCTAATATATGTAACATGGTTTATTAGACTATTTACATTTTCTCTCCTCCCTAAAATATTTTTTTCACTTCTATTCGCAGGGCCCCTCAACACTCACCAAATAACAGAATGGGGATTCTCATGTTCTCCTGAACAAATGAACATTTTCAGGGCTCACTTTTAAAGTCAATTTCCTTTCTTTGAAAAATTGCTTTGGACCAATTTCAAATAAGAGGATAAGAAATCAAAATTAAGACTTGTAAAGTCGCCCAGGTTGCTAATTTGATTCTGAGGACTTAATTCCTGTGCCCTCGCATGACTGGAGATTCCACTAGTTCTCAAAAAAAAAAAAGTTCAATTGTGCCAAGAGGGAAAACTTGTCTTCTCTCAGAGTTGCTTGGCAGAGCACAGCTTTTCAATCCCACAAGCACAGTTCACTATGAATTCTACTGGAATAAGGGAATCTTTCCAATACTAGCTCTTTTTAACTTCTTTCTTCTACCCTTGAAATGAAATATGAGCTGTGATAATTCAAGAGATATCAAGAGATAAAATACATAGGATTATATGGTATGATTCCATTTGTATAAAATGTAAATAAAAATAAATCTATAGAGACAGAATTAGAGTAGTTGTTATGTAGAACTGGGGAAGAATAGAGGGATTGAGAAGCAACTGCTAAGGGGTGTGGAGTTTTGCTTTTAGAGTAATGAAAATGTTCTAAAATTATCTGTGGTGATGATGAATGCACAGCTCTGTGATTATACAAAAAGCCGCTGATTGTACACTTTGGATGGACTGGATGGTATGTGAATATAACTAAAAAAAACTGCTTTAAAAATGCATAGGATTGGGGAGCAGGTATAGCTCAATCGTTGAGCACCTGCTTCCCATGTACAGGTCCCGGGTTCAATCACTGGTACCTCCTAAATAAAAATGCAAAGGATTTTTTCTCTTTTTTTGAAGTTATCAGCTCTCCTACCTTTTGCTCCCGGTAATCCTGGAGCACCCACTTGTCCAGGAGAGCCTGGCTGCCCAGGGGTTCCCATGACACCCATTTCTCCTTTGGAACCTGTGGGCAAATCAAAAGACTGTGAACATTTCCCCATAGTGGAATCTTGATGGTAAACAGGACGGACCAGGAAAAGAACAAAGTAAAGCTATTTTCTCCTAATTGATTTGGGATAGAAGTTCACAAAATCTTTTACCTGGAAACCCTGGAATTCCAGGAGTTCCCTGTTGTCCGGGAAGACCAGGAGGCCCCGTCTGTCCCGTTAGACCAGGCAGTCCTTGAAATCCCTTATCTCCTTTAGGGCCTGGCATGTCCAGTCCTGGGAATCCAGGGAAACCCTTCTCTCCTTTTATTCCAGGAGGGCCTAAAGTTGGAGGAAGTGCAAATAAGTTTTAGCAGAATTTAAAGAATGTTCTACAAACATTGTGTTTATTTTAACTATTACTTTTTTTTTGCCAGAAAGTTTACAATATTGCCACCGTGGAGGGGTTGAAATGAATTCTACCTTCTCAGATACTGGTATTTTCAAGGCAGTCAGCAGGAAAGCAATGTTCTGAGACAAAAGCCTCTCCCTTTCTGCCATCAAAAGTTATCTATTACCCCTCTAAATACCATCAACCAAGGCCTCTCCACAGTCTTTAGACCTAGGACTAGTTTTCCCTCAGCAATTCCTCAATGATAATCCTATCCTACCTCACCATCACCACCCTAATTCTGAGATTATTCTTGTAGGCCAAAGTAGCTTCTGGACATGGGCTCAATGAGTTTAAATTATCTGCAAGTTCTTCATTTTGCTTAAGGAAAAACAATACAGAGACACCAATCATTTTGAATTTAGCAAAAAAGTTATTGAAGATGCAGTAAAGGAGAAGTCTCTTTGGCACGTAAACCAAACTCAGTGGGGTGGGGGTGGGGGTGGGGAAGAGAAACCTGTTATTCTGTGTTTAACCAAGCAGCCAAACCCTAGGCAAGCAGCTCTTCACAAATTAGAATGTTTCCCCTATTATTTCAGATTACGCTAACTTCCTCTCCACTGTGGCGCCAGCAATGTTTCCTATCCCATCATGAGTGTGATTTTGGGGAAGGACTAATTCTAGAAGAACGTTGCATTACCTGCTGAGCCTGGTGGTCCCTGTCCTCCAGGGGGGCCCATGATTCCGGGTGGCCCTATGCCTGGAACCCCTGGAGATCCCTTGAGACCTTGTAATCCAGGAGGTCCTGGGTCACCTAGGTGGGAAGAAAATGTGAATCAACTTGTCTCATAACACACACTACCTGCTTATAGAATAAGCACAACAGAAAGCCAGAAGCGCTGCTGGAGAGTTTTTAATCTTCAGTCATTCCACCAACACTTGGTGAACACCTGGCAGGTGCTCTAAGCGTACAAAAACAAGCCCCCGCCCGGGTCCTTGCCCCAGTCTCTCTGCAGGAAGTTACCTCGGACTCCCTGAAGCCCAGGGGGCCCAAGTGCCCCGTGTTCGCCGGGAACGCCTGGTCCGCCGATGTTCCCCTTTTCCCCAGGAGTGCCGGGAATGCCAGGAAGGCCTGGCAATCCTTTCAGTCCTGGCAGACCAACTCCAGGCTCTCCCTTAAATTTCCCAAAACACAGAGAAGCACATTAATTAGGCAAAGACAATGTTTTTTCTCAAGCCAATAGCCTTAGTAAAGGCTGTCAACTACGACTGCCAACATATTAAATAAGCACACTATCTAGCCAATGCTCGTCAGTCTGTGAAGCCTCCTTTCAAGCGCACCACAAGCCCAAAAACTAGGCAATTTAATTAATTTTATTTACAACGGAGGAAACCAAAGACTTCTCAAGCTTGGATGGCTTATGCAAAGGCACCCAGACAGGATTTCACCTGAGGTCTTCAGTCACCCAATTCCTGACTCTTTTCCCTCTGCTCAGCTGCCTTGTGTTTTTGATGAAGAGTTGACTCTAAATAACTGACAAGTTGCCAAATAATGCTTTATGACCCATTAACCGATATCTTCATAAGACCTGGAAAGTTCCAGGACTGGAACAGGACACCATTTATTTAATTTTTGTGCATACATGAATTTTCAAATCAAATTTAATATTTACAACTATTTTATGAAAGAAGGGGCTTTGACAAATACAGAGGATTTTTTAAAAGTATTTTACAGGGTTCAAAGAGGGCTTATTCAAAATAGCCTCAATTTTCACACTGAAAATAGGCTGTTTGAAGCCAACGTGAACACAGACTCATACTGCTCCACTGATGTCCACTGTAAGTGATGTTATCCAGATCAGGAGCATTTACACTTTAGTGAGCATTTCATTTCTCTAATGTCCCAGCAGGAGAAAGTCATAAAATAGAAGGAAATCAATTCAAGGGAGTTTTGAAAAAGCACAATATTTTCCATCATAACTCAAAACCTTAATCCCAATTCCATTTGACCTTTACTGAGTCATGACCTGCATGCTACCATGATTAACTCATTCTTCAAATCCAATGTAGATTTTAAGGGGCAGAGCAATGGTTTATCCTATAAAAGCACATTTCTGAGGCTTCTCTTCAGTTTCGGGACACCGTGACTTTATGTATTTCTTGGGAAAGAGACTTTCATTTAGTCACTGAAGCAGCCACATCCTCTGGATCCTCATGCTTTTATCTGCCCTTTCCTGATAGAAAGTGAACAGGCCCAGGAGAGCTTTATCATTGGTAAGTCTATCTATTGCCCTCGCTCTCTCTCCCATTTAGCGTCAATGCCCCAGCAAGTTCTTCACAATCAGAACACGAAAGGATCTAAGCAATGGCCACTTACACGTGCTGAGCAGAATTTCAAGTACCAGCCAGCTGGGAAAGGAATATTGGAGGGCAAGGAGAAACCTGAGGTCACACTGGACCAGCAGTTCTTAAGTGGGGATGGGTGGGGCGAGGCAACCGTGCTCCCTACAGGACATTTGGCAATGTCTGCAGACATTTTTGTTTGTCACAACTTGGAAGTGCTACTGGCATCTAGCGGGTAGAGGCCAAGGCCAAGGGTGCTACTAAGCATCCTACAATGCACAGGACAGCCCCCTCCTCCTACTAGCAAAGACTGATCTGGCCCAAAATGCCAACAATGCATAAGACCCTCCTGGTTGGCTATGATGACTTTAGGCCTGTGGCTTTCAAACAATTTTTTTTTTCTGCCACCTACAACAAGTAACACATTTTATATCGAGATTCAATATAAACATATACAAAAATACATACATAAAATTGAAACAAATGATTCACAGATATACAAAAAAATAATTACTACATGCTATGTACTCTGGTATTTCCCATTTTATGCTATTTCATTGAAAAACAGATCATGCTGGTCCAACAGGTCCTGTAAGTTTAGAAATGCACATTTTATATGCCCAGATAATAGCAAGAATGGGAAAAAAAACAACCACCAGTGATCCAGAGAACTGTCAGTACCTACCTTTTGACCTGGCACACCTGGGTTGCCAGGCAAGCCATTAAATCCTGGACGCCCTGGATTCCCTGGAAGACCCACATCTCCGGGAATGCCATCGACACCTGTTTTGAAAAGTCACAATCATTAATATAATACCATTCCCCACTTTCTTCACGTCTTTTACATTTGCTCAAATGTACTTCAACTGGTTTGAGCTGGTCCAAATCAGTGAACTCCTTTCGAGGTGGCTCTAAGGGACAAGGTGAGACCACCCGGCTCTAGTGGTGCCCTGGGTGCCACCTGAGGCAGCTGCTGGTGCCACACGACCACTCCCGAAGCCCACAACCCCTTTTTCTTTCTGCCTCACATTTATTCTCCTCCCATCCTTTCTTTCTACTCTCTTCCAATCTTCTCTTTCCTGACCTACTCCACCAAAACAAATCAAAGCAAAATCCCCGTGGCATTTGCAGACTAAGGATGGTAGTTTAGACTCTTGCTACTCCAAGTGTATTGTCATCACCTTGTTAGATGTGCAGAATCTCAGGGTGCAGCCCAGACTGACTAAACCAGAGCTGAACTTTAACAGGAGCCCCATGAGATTTGTGGACACACTCAAGTTTGCGAAGCACTGCTCTGCAGACCACTTGTCTCAGACTAGGCTGCACACACACCGAATCACCCGGAGAGACTGAAAAAACGTCTGGGCCCTACCCCCAGAGGTTCTGAAACAATTAGTAATTAGGCTTTCTTAAAGCTACCCGGGCAGTACTGATACGGAGCAAAGTTTGAGGACCATTGCTTTAGGCTCTTCATGTGTGATCCTGAGGTCCATGAAATGTAGTAATTTGTCATTTTGCCGAAACGCAAAGCTGAGTCTCACATGCTGTGGGCTGCTGTTCAGAGGAAATCTCCTGGTGGGTGAACCCAAGTGCCTGCCCAGCACCCGTATCTCCCAGCAACTTTGCTGCTCTTTACTTATTAGTAGGGCAAAGGACCTCTAATCACGGAAACCGTTATCAGATATAATGCCAGGTTTACGATGGAATGACATGTTGCTCGTATGGACTATGGAGATCCTCGTGAATGTGGGGATTGGAGAAGGCCTCGGGATTGGTCCCTCTTGAACGTCTGCCCTCTAAGCCTGACGGAAGTGGCCCCCTGCCCGGGAGGGGGGGGGTGCTCCGTGGCTCTGAGGAAAAAAGCCGCTGTCTCGTGCTCACTGAGTGTAAAGGTCCTTGGAAATGAAAGTGGGTATGGTGTGTGTCTAGATAGGAAGCCTGGGAGACAGGAACTATTTTCACCTAAGTCTTGGCCAAATGGCCTGTAAATTGAAGTCAGGAGCCCCTTTTTGTGCTCACAGTTCTTTCTTCTCGCCGAATTCCATAGTGGCAATTCTATAATTCAGAGTCCACCTCAAGGAGAGGTAGAGCTCAGAAACCGCAAAACAGATAATTTCCTCCTTGTTTACTTGCAATTTTCAGAATGAAGTAGCAGTTACAAAATGTCAACGCCCTGTGGGTGTTCAGGGCCCTCCAGAGCTGGGGGCCTTTTTGGTAAGAGCAAAGCCCCACGGCCCTATGCTTAACTGCACCCTGCCCCTCAAGGCTGTCTCTCGGGTGGGGTAGGTTCCGCTGGACTGTATTTTTAATTCACTGATAGGAGAGAACCCCTTTAAGAGCGGGCTTTGAACAAATGCAGCAGCTGGCAGTACTCCTGGGCATCTCATGTGATCCTAAATGCAACATCTTTCTACCCCAAACCACTGCACTGGGAAGCAACATTGTTCTCAAAACTGTACAGACTCTTGAAAGCTTCCACTTAACAGCATGTTTACCAACTCCCTTAGCGTTTTATATCTATTGTCTCACATTCTCACAGAATCCATGTGAGGGCGAAAGGACAGACTATGGCAATTGCTGCCCACCAGCCGGGGAAGTGACTCCACCGCTGGGGCTCCTGCTGGCCAACAGCCTGAGCCATGCACCGGCTCAGGGGCAGGTTCGTCCGAAGCTGTACCTTTGGGGCCTGGAGGCCCTGGAAATCCAATTCCCGGCTGGCCCACAGAACCCTTCTCTCCTGGGACTCCTGCCCTTCCTGGGGTTCCAGGAAAACCTCTGTCTCCTGTTGTGAGAACAACAAATGGTCAGCATAAGAAAATCTGAGGATTTTCACATTTTATCTACATTAAGTGAACTTTCTAAAAGTACCTTGGGGTCCTTGGAAACCTGGCGAACCCGGAAGACCTTCTGCTCCAGGAGGACCTGGTAAAGGCATCACTTTTCCTGCTTCACCCTTTGGACCTGGGTAAAAAATAAGAGGTTCCTTAGCTTCTATATCATGTCCTTTTATGGCCCCTTTTAAAATGGTACTTTAGTGTACCTAGATAGAGAAGCCTCCATCTATAGTTGTCCATTTCTTCCTTTTGCTTTTCTAGAATCTTTCAGAGAGAACAACTCCTTTCCCCCTAAATGTATATCCAAAATGACCTAAGACACAAGAACTCCTTAACAGTCCCAAATAAAAGACATGAAAAGCTGAAAACTCTACAATAACAAAAAGTGAGATGGGCCCGTGTCATTTCTTAGTCAGCCTGTTTCAAAAAGTCAAAAACATTTTTCCTGTTCTCTCTCAACTTATCAGACAGTACTAATTCTCAGTTTCTTTGAGGCTGAACTAAATTTTGTTCATTTGGTAGCAAACTGTCTTCACGGCCTGATAAATGTGTGATTCTATATGATCTGTGACAGAGTGGCTGCATCGCTCTGCACTACGTCAAGCAGCGCAGGAAAATGCCCCCTGCTGCCCACCCAGCTTTGCCCACCAGGAGATGCTGCCCTGCCACCTGGGCATCCATCCCTGCCTCAGGGATCCACTGGGGGTCAGGATTTAGCTTTTAAGAAACAACCAAAAGGATCACCTTAAAGAATGTGTTCACTGACTCTTCCCCTGCCCTCTAAGAATTCCAAAGATGTAGTAACATGCAACACATTCTTTAGCTACAGACTATGGAAAAGCCAACTGATTGACCCCAGCACATATTTGCTATAGGTCACATCCCTGGGCTCTGGGCTTTGATGAACACCTTGGTAAACTCAGCTCTGGCAGATCAAAAAGCTTAGTTTTCTAATCTAAGGGCTTATTGGGTCTGGGTGGCCGAGCAACTCCAGAGACTGTGGACAGCTGATAAACAGCACTGTCGTTAATCCCTCCTTCGGGAACCTTCTTCCTCTCCAGTGTCAAGATCTAGCACTAAGTGCCCCAATCAGCTTTTCTGGTGGGAGCTTCTGGACAAAAGAAAGTCTAATTCCTTTTTACAACCTTGAATTTTTGCAGATTCCATAGGACACAGAAAATTTGGTTTGTTGATTTTGGAATCAGGAATTAGGAGGAAAGTGATCAAAGATCCCTTTTCCAGCTCTCTGAAGGTCTTTACAAGTCCAACCCCGTATTTCCCCAGCCCCTAAAGGATTAATACAAGCACTTCTGGGACTCTTGATAAACAAACAATAATTATCAATGGAGTCCCATCTTGGTGCTAAGTGCTCAGTAACTATATAAAGCATGAGAATGATGATATCAGATACAATAGAATACTATACTTGGACTTTCATCAAAGAAAGACTAATATTTCCCACTGTTGAAATGCTTATGTGCTTTACACCATCTTGACAGGAAGTAATAGTACCTAATAGGGACAGGAATTAATAAAACTTGGGCTAGATTTATAATTGGTGGCAAATCTACGTGCAAAAAATACTGTAATTGATCCTAAACAGTTCTTGTTGATTGTTTTTATTATCCAACAATTATTTAATAATAAATAAAAACAATACATAATTATTTTTTACTCTCTAGCTACTTACTGTTTATCAAGGTTTACTAATCACACATTTTAATCACCTAAAATCCTTTCATCCACTTTTACAACTTTTTTTTTACTTCCTAGGAATGCATATTTCCTTCTTTCATCTATACCCAAGCTATTCCTATCTCTGATAATCACTAAACTTCTCATTCCAGAATTTTCTAGGATATAATACATGCATTCCATCTCCATTCTGAATCACATTCAATTAAAAAATTATTTAGTGTCTACCGTGTGGAAAGCACAGGCTACACCTTTTTCCATTTACGTCCCTGAAAATAATCAAGTTATGGAGAATAGAGAATGACAATGGAAAACCTACGTAGCCCTTGCCCTCAGTTCTCTCACAAACCACTGGACTGTAAGCGTCTGTCTTGTCTGCTACTCTCTTGCCAACATTTAGCACAGCGTTTGGCACATAGCATCTACTCAATAAATAGTCAGTACATGACTGAAACCAAAGTGGAATTAAACGCATTTGCAATTGCTCTGGCATTAGTCGGCAGTCATCTCCATATCCAGGGAAGAGGTGGAGACTACAAGTCTAAGGTACACAAAAGTCAGTACTGACTGTTTGCCAAGGAGTAGCAGAAAAGAGCTGAAAGGAAAGAAAAAAAGCTGTTTAGGCTGGTGTTGCCTCTACATAACAGACTGACTTTTACTGCTAAATATCGTATATTTATAGGAAAATCACCTAGAAATCCACAGCCTTTTTAGCCAGACCTACAGATTACCTGGTCCATTTTAATTGTGAACGAATGGAGGTACAGAAAGGCTAAAGAAGGAATTGCCAAGGTCACACCCCACTTCCTGGGAAACTGAAACCAAGCCCACGTTCCTGCCTTCGGAGCCCAGGATTCCGTGGGTTGCACCTCAAGAGTTCTCGGGCCTCACCTGGGAGCCCTGGATTTCCAGGGTTTCCAGGAAAGCCTGCTTGTCCTTTGTCACCAGTCGGGCCAATAGGACCAAACCCTGGGGGGCCAGGAGGGCCGATGTCACCACGACTTCCGGGGAATCCAACTCCTCCAGGGGGGCCACGTTCTCCTTTCAATCCTATCGAACCCTGAAGTGACAAAATAAAAAGAAACTTCTTCCGCTGACAAACCAACCACTCCCGTCCAGGTCATATTTTCAGCCATCTGCAGTAAATTTGTACCAGAGTTTAACTGGCTTACACTATTTAGTTACTTCATCAACCCTCCCACAAAGGTCAACCTGCAGTTAATAAAATAAATCCACATTCTTTTCTCAAGCCTAGCAATGATTCTCCCTCACTCACCCCACATAAGGAGATACTTCAAAGAACGAGATATTTATATCTTTTTTTTTTTTTTAAGATTTATTTATTTATTTATTTATCCCCCCCTTGCTGCTTGTGTTTGCTGTGTCCTTTTGCTGTGTGTTTTTCTGTGTCTGCTTATCTCCCCCTTGCTGTGAGGTCTTGCTGCATCAGCCCACCATGCCGCGCAGGCCGGCCTGCCCTCACAAGGAGGTCCCGGGAAGCGAACCCGGGGCCTCCCATATGGTAAACGGGAGCTCTATCGATTGAGCCACACCCGCTTCCCTGAGAAATTTATATCTTGAATCTTCTTTTAAATGATTAACACTATTAGCTTTAAACTTCCCCTCCCATCCAATATACCAAACTCTTTTCAATTCTCCCAAATACATCAGCAGATTCTGATCTACTGCCATCTAATATTCCAGTTAGCACCATCAACACTTAGGTTCATAGACTTAAGGTTTCTCATTACCCAGGAAACACATTCATTTACGACAATCACCATCCCAATGATTTCCTGAAAATTGATAGGATTCAAATTATTCCTTTCTTTTTTCTTTGTGGATCCTTTTGTAGATTACGGAAATTCCAAAGTATGAAAATAAACATACCGGTGAGCCTTTGGGGCCGGGAAGACCAGGATGGCCGTCTCTTCCAGGGGACCCTGCTCTCCCCGGAATACCAGGCTGTCCTGGAAAACCTGGGTCTCCTTTGTCACCTTTGAGTCTCACGTCAAAGTAAATCTCGCCAGGCTCTCCCTTGGCTCCTGGCCGACCCATCAGCCCTGGTGTACCTTGTGGCCCCTACAACAACAAAGCGTTGTGATGTTACAGAGTACGCCCAGCCAAGTAACAGATCAGCTTGATTGGGAACAGAACTATGATGCCACTTTCTTGAAAAATGGCGTTGTGCTTCAATCTCGTCATTCATCTTCCAGAAAAATGACGAAGCCCTTTGACAGAGTCCTGATCTGACCTCATAGAAAATACTCTTTAGAAATGTCTTTATTAGGCATTCCAGAGGCCAGGATGGGGAATGGGGAGTAATAGTATGGCAGTTAGAACAGCCCTCGCATAACCTTCTTTCCCCTTACAACTGTTAAACATTCACAAGAACATTTTAGCAACAGATGGAAGGGAAAGTCAATGAAACATTCCTTGGAGAGGTGCTGACTGTGCAATTCCCAGGGCCCAGGAACTTCTAGGTACAGGTTGTGGTTGAAGAGTCAACATGGGTTGGGAAAAACCATGTTTTTCCTAAGTCTCATCATTTCTTGAAATTGCACTGGTTTCCTTTCACGCTCCACCCCATATTCCAGAAGAGATAAGGACTTCCAGGGCACCAGTGAAAGAGGAAGCACTAGGAAGTGAGTGTTTGCCAGCTCTATAATTAGTTATTTTGAGCAGTCAGCAGAATAGAATTAACTTTCCCAGGAGGCACACATTAGAACATTTTTCAGTTCCTGGAAAGTTAAATCTGCAAGGAATGCCCATACCCTAGAGGCATTCTCTTCCAGCCATTCTCAGTGTCAGGATTCACAAGGAAAATTGCAAGAGTTTTCAAATAATTGTCTCAATTACTTGATCTCTTTGGCCTGAAAACCAAATATCTTCAGCCTTCCTGCTGACTTGGCAGAATTTAAACTCTTGCACAATCCATTTCACTTGAATCCCTTTTCACAAACTCCCTCTCAAAAGGATCTTGGATATATACGTGTGACTCACACACATACACACGCCTCTGTGGATGTACATATATAACTTCTCAAAGGAAGGAACTGGGAGACCAATTTTTGGATTTAAAAACGGCAACCATTTATACTTGCCTCCTATGTGACAAGATCCTTTCTGTATGTGTGTATGTATACATTCTCTACATATCATCTCAAAGCCTTACTACAACCAGGCAAACAAAGTATATCAACCACCTTTTAGCAGATGAGGAAACTGATACATGGAGAGGATAAGGGATTTATCCAAGACTACACAGCAGTATGTGCTGGAGTTGGGATCCAAACATATATATTTTGGCTGCAAGGTCCGCCATACACTGTGAGCACTAAAGAAAGTTGGTTATTATCTAGAAAAACCTGCTCATTAGTCAAGTGTAGAGACTGAGACTTGGAGAGACTAAATGACCTGCCAAAGTCAAACCAATAGTAAATGTGGGACTAACCCAGGTGGGGCTGACTTACTTTCCTACCTGTATTGCTTTCTTAAAGGACTAAAACAAGGCAGTCTAAGGAATGGGAGCTAAACACAGAGGCGAGAAACCTTGGGTGCAAACTCAACACCATCCAGCACACTTTCGGAAGTATGCACTCTCCTGACTCTGCAACACCATTAGAGATTTCCATGAAGTAAAAGAAAAAATTCACCTCCTTAGTTACACACAGCCACCTTTCAAGCACTCAGTAGCCACATATGGCCAGTGGCTACCAAACTGGAAAATGCAGATATTGATCATTTTCATCTGCAGAAAGTTCTACCGGACAGGACGACAGTTGGTGTGAGCTGGCCCTGAGCTAAATTGCCCCTTATATAACAAAGGACACTTCACGTAGACTTATTCAGAAAAGGTGGAGGAAGCCCACTCTATTTACTGTGGTCCCAAGAGTGGCAACAAATTATTTCTACCAGCCACCTGTCAGAAATTTTAGCAGAGAGTCATGGAAAATTCATTAGTGCAGTGTGTATTAATGAACACATAATATTGCTTTTGAAGTTAATAAGGGGTGAGGGTTTTTTAGCTTTATCTCTTAAGTTAATTTTAGCTCCCATATATCCTTAAATCCCAGCTAAAATTAGACTCCTCTGTGAAGCCTTTCCTGATCTGCACAGGCCACATTCTCCTGTGTTGCCATGGTATTGTGTAAAAACCTCATTACAGAAATTATTCCACTTCATTTATTTGCATGTTTGTCTTTCCACCAGTCTGTAAGGGCTTTGAGGGCATGGATGGGGGCTTCCTAACATTGTGCCCTTAATGGCTGAAACAAAGAAGATATTGAAGAAAGTACAGGTTGAATTGGCAATAGGCACCAATAAAAATTAATACCAATGTAGGAAATTACAACCAACATACACTTTTCTCAACCTGGAACCATCATTATGTTATTTTATGGTGATTATTCACAGCCTAGAAATAAAAAACTTTTGCAATACTATGATCATATGATGAGAAAATCCCATTTTTAAATTTTAATACTACCTTGCCAGCTACCATTCTATTTAAGGGAGAAATCTAGATTTTTTGTTTTAAAGTGACATTTGTGACCCTAGGACATCTCATGGAGTTTTTTCCCCATAGAACTTCTTGATCCTAAGTGATTCAAATGTCCTTTGATGCACATCCTTTAAGATAAATATTGAGAAATCAAATACTGCTTTGCTACTTAAATAAGAGATGGTCCTGTAAAAATGCTGTCTACTTCTAAACGTGGTACCACTGTGGGAAAAGTCAGGAAGAGGAAATTTTAATTAACCACTTCCAATGACCAGGAAACTTTCTCAAACCTACTGTGCTTCATCATCTTACTCAAGGAATGAGTCCTTTTGGTATCTGGAATCCCTTTCCCAAAGTCAAACACTCAATTTTCAAAAGGAAATGTCACAGAAATGTTATTTAAATCAAGAAAATTCAGAGTGTTTCAAGCTTTGATAATTTCAATCTACCACTCAGAATATTCGTCTGCTTGGTGGGTGTCTCTTTCAGTCTCCAGTGAAATTCAAAATGAGAAGAGCACATTTTTGAGTTGGTTAAACCACAGGGCTATCATATAGCTCCAAATACAAGGAAAAACTCTATCTTCTCAATTCACTTATTTACCCATAAATTCATTTTTAGAAACTTTTTCCATCTATGGAATGAATGGCACTCCTGATGGAGAAGCCTTGGGATTAGAATTATAAATTCTATATCTTCTTTATTTTCTTCTTTTCCTTGATTTTCTCCTCAACTATCCTTTTCTACCTCCTCTTTTTCCATTTTTACCAGGTCTGGAGGCTGGGTGGGAGGGCCTGTGTCTGGACTGGTTTTCAGCTGGAGTTGAGGCAGGAAGTATACCAGGAAGTCCAAGTCGACAAAGGCTGACAGATAGAGGCTAAAAGCATCTTTTTCTGCTTCCTTCAAAGTTCTTCTGTCTTTGATCCTCACCACAGCCAGGGCTTCCCAGTTATTTGAACTTTTAATTTATTTTGAAATATTTAAAACAATTCCAATTTCTAACTCAGCTCCTCAGGCACCAGTGAAGTTCTGGAAAGGAAGAGCCCAAGATCCAACTTCAAAAGGAGAAAACTACTCCTGAATTCTAGGTATTTCACTCCTGTTTCAAGTAACTTTTGCCCTGGCCTTCCCTTACAGAAACTTCAGACTGGAGACTGAAAGAGCACCCACCTAACAGAGGAACATTCTGGGCAGCCGTACCGGGCGGAATAAACAACCCTGAAGAAAACCTTTAAATGTTTTAAAGGGTGACATCAGAAATGGATAATGCTAAAGACCTGACCTTTGATTTCTGACAAAAGGAAAAAAAGGAATGAAAAGAATTATAGAAACTAGTCAATGCTAACAAAGCTTAGAAGGACAAAGAAAATGTGAGGAGGAGAACAATGCCATAAGTTTTTAAAGTTTTGGAAATAGAGGTTATTATCTGCAATAAAATAATTTCCTTCAATATTTAAAATTCTTCTTCTTCTCTGCCATCTAATGGCTTCTTTTAAAACACACTAGAGAAGCTAAGTTGGTGTTTGGTTTAACTGAAAGATTTCATGTGGAGATGACTGGGAGTTTCATTTACAGATCCCAAAAAGCATGCATATAAGAGATGTTGGTGATAGGAATTTTCCAAACATAGATCTCTAAAAAGAGGAATGAAAAAATTTTTATATCCCTGGAGGGCAATAGGTCTGTTTTCCTAGTTCTTGCAGAAGAAATTACTGGTGCTGATTTTAGACCATCTGATGTGATGTTACCTTTTGGAACAATCGTAATGAAGTAAGACAGCAATTGTAACTTCTCAGAGGTGACTCTTGGTGGCATTAATTGCTTTAAGAAATCACAGAGACCCTGGGGGAAGGTGATACTACCATCTGGCATTCCCTGAACTCAGGTAAACTGCAACTGAATTCTCACCAGGTGAGAAGAAAAGTAATTCTGGATTTAACAGTCCTGCTCATTCTCAGTGCTCTACAAGAAAGAGAGGCTAGAGTAAAAGATAGTAATTCCAGACTGCGTGGCAAAATAATACTTTACCAGTTCCCAAATAAGGGAGAGGGCGTGTTTGCACATATGAAAGAAAAAAAAAATCTTGTTTTTGTTTGATGGTGCTTCCTAATACACACAGGAACTCCAGCAGGTTTACTTACAGGCACTCCTTCAAGACCATCCCTTCCAGGTAAACCTCTGTCTCCTTTGGCTCCTGGCTGTCCCGGAAAACCTTTCATAAGAGACCGGGAAAAAGTTACAGCACATCATTCATACAATGCTTTCCTAATAACTCAAACCCTTTTTCATAATCCAAAAGTGTAAAGGTCTTTATACAAAGTAGATGGATGTTTGAGGCATCTCAAGAGACTAATAACTAAAATGCCCAAAATAGGCTCAGAAAGGGAAAAAGTAACCCCAAACGCCTACAAATAGCACTGAAGCAGGATTAAGGCAAGTGCTTCTCCAACCACTTTAAAGAAAACGTTTCCTTAACTTCATTCGAGATAACTAAATTTGTGGAGCTCAGTAAACCATTCTGCTTCTCCCCTTTTATTAGGAAATCTTTATAATGCCGAAATTATAGGCCATCTTGGTAATTTTTAACAACGTGAATAAATCCTGAAAATATGGCTTAAAATCCTCATTATTAGTCTCTGGTTTCGAATGCAGAAGATCAGGTCTCTCAACGGAATAAGCTGTGTTTCACCATGAAGATGGCAACCCACTAAGGTAAATCCTGACAATATGCACCTCACATTTGGAGGCTTACCTATTTCTCCTTGGGGACCCTGTGGCCCTGGAGGCCCGCGGAGCCCTTCCGCATCACAGAAGACACAACTATCTCCTTTTTGACCTAAAAAGGAAAAACAGAGGTATTTACATGTAACATATGAACAGAAGTCTCTGCGGTGTGTTGGCAGAAATAGAAGAAGGCAAAGCAGCTTGACATTAATAGTGTTATATTTAAATTTATGTTTGCTCAATTATCCATTGCCTCCTCCAAATGGCCCTATTTGCTAATGAGTTGAAAGTGCACAGTCTGCTGTGCGCGCCTTTCTTTCTTCTGGGAAAAGGCAGGTCACGGATCCTGCTGCTGCCTCCAGCACACGTGACATGTGAGCATTTTTGTACTTTGTCATGAATTCTAGCCCTTCCACCCTGAAAAAGGACAGGGGCTGCCTCACTAAAAAGTGATTCAGAACATCAAGTTTGCCTATCAGCCTGAAAATATTTGACTTGCATAATTCTGTCTGATTCTAAATCTTCCCATCTTTTCCTCTTTGCTTTAGTATTCTTTAGTGAACTAAATCTCCTAGATTTTAAGTCTATGTCACTGGCTGATGGCTAATCATTATGAATAAGAAGCCACAAAGGTAAGATTAAATACCTGACTTGACACAAAGAATCAGAGTAGGAGAAAGACCACAGCAGAGAAAAAGAGGAGAAAATGACCTTTTTAGGAAATTCTAACATCTTATGCCTTGATTTTCAAGCAAGGCTGAAAGGTCTAATGGTATCTTAGATAGGCCTATGTCTTAAACATTCAAATATCTGGTTTCAAATCGAGCATAATGTAGAGGTAAAGTGCAAAATATGGAGCAGTGCAGCCTAGGGGCACCATGAGGCTTGTCTTCAGCACCCTTTCCCTCCTCCCCCTAAAGGCTCCTCCCCCAGCCTCGGGTGCTACTATTGTACAGCCCATTCCAGCAGGGCCTAAAGTCAGAAATGGAAACAGATCAACCCGGGTAGCTCCAAGTCACTGAAATGTGGTCCGAGGCACACTTTGTCATTTACGTTCATCCACAGGGCAGAACGGGAACCCATTCAATACAGCTCAGCTAATAACTAAGCTACGTTCTGAGTTCCACGGGTTTCTCTGCTTTCAAGACTAGAAGTGGGTGGTGAATATACTAACAAGCTATCATCTGGGTAGGCTGATGGTCCTATAATAGAAATTCAAAAATATAGAGAAGAAAGCAAGCTTCTTTTGGGATTCATGGGATGGTTAAATAAGATCTTACTATAAAGAATTTTCTAACCATTAGATTTATCACAAAACGGAACAGTCCATCTCAGAAAGCCCTAAGCACCTGGTAACAAGAAGACTCATTAAAAACCAAATGACAAATGGACTCTGATTGGTGGCACACTTCTGATGGCTTTTAAGATCACTTCCTTCCCTCAAAGATTCTGCGATTTATGTGGCTGTCAAAATTCTCTCTGTTTGTTAAAATCGTTTTCCATGGAGCATTTGTCTTTTAGACTTCTGAAAACCAAAAATTCTTTACAATCCAAAGGCAGAAATGGTATACAACGGGCTTGATGTTTGGGAGCAGTCCCCTGTTTGTTCTCACCAGTTATTAACAGGCATACCAATACTGAAATATCCATTGTTTATTATACAGTCAAGCAAGACTATGGATGCAGTGATAATCCACCTCTTTTTCCAAGACTACTGAAGAGATTAAATATGTGCCCTCTGTTGATATCACAGCAAATACTTGAAAATACTAAAGAAAAAATTCTGAGCCAGAGTAAAACTGATCCACCCATCAGCGGCAGATTTGCTCACACTGTTTATCTGTTCATGGCTTGGAGGGGGTAGTGAGCATTCCATGAACAGATTTGTGATTTGGCTTGAAGGATTGCATTCTTGGAGAAAGAAACTCTCAAACTTTGAACTGAAAGACGGTGATACTATATTGATCTGACTGAGAGTTTAACCTGCTACCTATGTCCACATTCGGAAGGTTGACTTGATTGTCCATGGAAATGATAAAGAGTAAAAACTGACCTTCAGGACTAAGGCTCTGTGTTTCCCTCCCAAACGAAAGCTCTCTGTCTAAGGCTCAAATCAGTACAAACCAAGAGATTTGTAGAGAGACAATTATTTTAAGAATGGATTTTGAGGACAGTTTCAAATGAAGGAAGAAAATATCCGAGCCCACTCTAAACCACCCCAAAGTCAGAAGGTATGTGGAAATATATATATAATTTGTGCAAACACAATTACCTTATAAAAAATTTAAAAATCTCTTACCTTTCTCTCCAACTTCCCCAGCCAATCCTGGTTGCCCAGGAGTCCCAGGAGGACCCTGATCACCCGGTGGTCCAGGCTGACATTCCACAATTCCATCTGAAATTGATTATAAAGAAAAAATCATAGCAGCATTCTCACTAAACTGAAACTAGGCATTTTCACCCTCTTAAGTCAATCTCTTACAAAACCAAACTATTTTTAGGCTATCTGATTAGTATTTGAAACCCAGCTTCAATTTGCTTCAAACAATCCTAGTACATTAACTTGAAAAACACGACTAACACACAGTATGCCATCTACTCAGCATCACAATTGCCACTGAAATTTCTATTTTACAATTCTAAAGTGTTTTTCAATTTACATATCCCTTTCCTGTACATTATTTCATTTTTGTCTTGTTAGGTAGGTGCCATCATCCTTGTTTCATAGAATTAAGAACTTGAGGCTCAAAAAAATTAAGTGATTTGTGCACAGTCATATATCTGGTAAAGTCAAAGCTGAGACTTGAAGAACTCTATTCCTTTTTCTTTCTTAAGTAAATTTACAACAAAGTAACCATTGTTTTAGAGGTGGAGACTGCCCACGGGAAAGTGCCTCCAACAGTGTTCATGTGCAATTCTGAGCATCATGGATGAAAAGAAGCACAAAAATAAATTATGGTAATGCAAACACCATCTGTTGTGGGTACTAGCAAAAAAAAAAAAAAGCATTGTTTAATATTTCATATACAAACTGCTAGAGAGTTTATACTTCCTTCTCTCTTTATTTTTGAAGAAAAATGATGAAGTAAGAAATTTAACATGCTGCTCCTGCCCAGAACATTCTTGTCACAATTGTAATCCAAACACTCACGAGTTAGAGCCCAGGCTTCCCTATCCTTCCCGTTCCGCTGTCGACTAATAATGACTGAGAGAAGCCACGGCTAGAGGATGAGGCAGTCACCTGAACGTCGCCGTGTCTCCCCTTACAAAAAACGGGCCTCTGCTCTGCCTGGATGCTTTCCTCCTTCTGGCTTGAAGGCCTTAGCCAGAGGCAACATGTCCAGCTTCCCCAACCAGCTCTCTGCTTTTTATAAGATTTCAAGTGGGCACCGGTGGCTTTTGCTTTCCGGAACAAGAATACCTAAAATGAGCAAGCACCTTCCAGTTTTATCACTTTGTTTAGCGCCTGGTGGAAAAAGAGCTGAAGTCCGAGGGCGAAAGCCTTCTTGCTTCGCTGTCTGTTTGCTGCTTATTTGTTTTTCAGTGGGCCCTCCCCCCAATACAGCACAGGCATTAAGAAAGCCTAAGGTGGTGAAAACTGCCTGTCGTGTGGGCTCTGCAGCCCTACTATGTGCCCTGCTCTCTAGGTCTCCTTTTCTGTTTAACCCCTTGTTGGCCCTCTGACCTATGTGCAACAGAGATTGATGGTCATGGACCAAATACAGTCAATCTTTATGCTTTAAATATCAATCCCTACTTGACTACAGAGAACTGACATTTCTCTGGTGTTAGCAAGTAATAATTCCCTGATTCTGGGATATTGAGAGGCATAGAATTATTATGTATTTTTTCTAGCACACACCTCTTGCCTGCCTCATCTCAACTGGAATCCCTTCCCGTACCTAATAAGACAACAAGATGTGTCCTCAACAAAATCAATTTAAAATAATTTTAAGTCCAAAGCAAGAATATACTGATTATTTTTGAGAAGTCCTAAAAGGCAGTCTGGGATTCCACATTTTACAATGTCTGCTCATCGAGAGTATCTGCTGTCACACATGGCCTAGAGTTGACTGTAACCATATGGGATGAGAATGTAGTAGCGATTTGGAATGCAGAAATCTCCATAGGGAGGGTGCTTAACTGATGCATCGTTAACGAGCTACTAATAGGGCCCAAGGTAGCAGTTAGTTTTAAGATGGGGCCTCTTCAACACATACTATAAATCTAGAAAAAAACATTCTCATTTATAAATTATCACTAAATACTCCATAAATGTGAATTACTTAATTTGCCTTGACTTTAAAGGGCAACCTGGAAAATCAGGACAGGAGATATTCTAATGAGTTGGGCTAAAACTTCATACTCAATTAACAGAAGTGGAGCGTTCTGTATTTACATGAAATTTATATGAGCATATTTGTATGCTCTTCTCCCAGATTTCCCCCAGAATGGCTCCCTCACCTCATTCATGTATTTGCTGATCATCCTGTTTAAAATCACGATGCCACGACCCCACCCCACTCCCACCTCCAGAACTCCATGTTGCCTTATTCTGCTCTGTTTTTATCCTTAGCATTTACCATTTCCTCCATACCACACAGTTTACTTCTTATTTGGTTTATGTCTTTCTTCCCCCTTAGATTACATGTTCCATGAAGATGACATATTTTTAAAGTGTTTTGCCACTGCTGTATCTCCTAGCACAGTACCTGGCACAAAGTAGGCACTCAAATATTTGTTGAATGAATAAGTAATCCAAAGATACTTTTGATGCTCACAATCTCCTCTCATACACAGAGAAAAACTCATTTTGGATTGAGTTTTTTGATTGAATGACTATTTCAACTTCATTCTCCACATTTCATAAAATCATGGCAGAAGAGGACGATGTTCCGTAGTAATCTATGGTTGGTCCATTTTCCCTTCCCATTGCTAGCATGTCAAGTTTGAAGTCACTTATTATGTTATCACACGTGCTGTGCAATCTGTACCCATGCATGCAGGTATTCTTTGTTTTCAGTCTTAGTTTTAGTTTGTATCTGGAGGAACTAGAATGCCTTCTGTTTTCAATGAAAACTAGATAACTCAACTTATTTATCTTTTCACCTTAGATGCCAGGAAAGTCACGACTAGTTAACATGTTTCTTATTCCTTTAAATCAGTTTTTCTTTATATTTTTACTATTCCATTATTATAAGCACAGTTGATTCTGCAAAGATACCCACAAGGAACATAAATAACAAACAATTGGGCCTCCAAGCCACTCATAATACACTCTAAGTCAGTAGAGTTGACATAGTACTCAGCCTTGTTCTGCTGTACTCCCATGACTGGACACCATAAGAGACCATCCCAGAGGGAACTTACTTGTGTGGCCTGGCTGCCCAGGGGGTCCAGGGAGTCCGGGAGGGCCTTGGAGCCCATCCCTTCCGCTTGGTCCAGGCAAAGACACACCTGGAAATCCCTGGTCACCTTTTTCTCCTCTTTCCCCAGGGAAGCCAGGAGCACCATGCTCTCCTGGTACAGGGAAGCCTTAAACCAGAACAAAATCTCATGTAAATGATGACAATACAAACTTTAATATCTATAGCACAAACTCATCTAATTCGATTAACTCTGTTCACAGTAAAATGAATAGTAGACTATCACTGAATGGCGAACTACTCTAGACAAGTAAAACCAAATTAAATCGGCACACTTCATACCATATAAATGCTGACAGTTAAAGGCTTCCTACAAATTAACTTAAGGAAAAAGGACCCACTATATAGACATTAAAATCTGTGAATTTCACTCTGGATATAGTATTCTTAATGTATGAATAAAAAGGTAGTAGAGGGTATATTCTGTCTCTACTTATACAGTAAGGGTATGAAACATGTCATTCATTAAACAAAGCAAAAGTGGAGATGAGACCAAGGAGATGGTAAGTGGGCTGGCAATCTAGAGGAAAGAGCAGAAAAATCAAGTCAAGGACAGATAAAACGGTACTGTGAAGAGGCTCAAAGTCAAGGTTGTCAATCTAGGTCTGAATATATAAAGTCATGTATAACCACTGTACATTTTTAAAGGGTGAGATAATATGGTCCTGTTATTGTTGAGAAGATTTTTGACATAAAGCTTGAGAGAATGATTCAAAGGGTCACAAGTAAAAATCAGGGTTGTTTTAGTGAGGCAAATGCCAATATCTGGACCCGGCATCTGGCTGTGAAGATGGAGTGTGAAGAAAGGGACACGTGAGAGAAGGATGACATAGAAGACTTGACATGAACAAAGAACAAAGCGGAG
Organism: Cabassous unicinctus; assembly: GCA_029593785.1. Taxonomy (NCBI): domain Eukaryota; kingdom Metazoa; phylum Chordata; class Mammalia; order Cingulata; family Chlamyphoridae; genus Cabassous; species Cabassous unicinctus. The sequence continues at coordinate 22,565 of JAQZBX010034241.1, forward strand.
GAAAGAAAGAAGAGTCAAAACACAGTGACTGGAGAAGGAAATCAAAAGATGGGAGCTGTGAAGAAAGATGAACAGATACCATTTAACTTGAATCATTGGTAAGAAAATCTAAAATTGTAAAACCCACAAGTATAAAGTGTTGAAGGAAGCAAAATGAAGTGAAGTCAAAATGGGTTTTAGCCATATACTTAGTACCCCCAATCAGTGGTAGGTGAGAGAAAAAGCACCTCTACTAGAAAGAAAAAGTGGGACAGTTAAGTAGGCAGGAGGTCAGTCCAACAATTCAACGCCCAAGGAATTGAGGCAGATAATGTGTTGAGGTGCAGATCACAGTTAACGGTGTCAAATAGAAAGCAGAGGATACAAACATGATTGAAAAGAGAACAGTGGTTTTGGCAAGGGAGAAGCCAAGAAGACTTCTACCAGTGCAGTGCAGTGGAACCTTAACGTTCATGGAAAGTAATATGGCGGACACTAAGAGAAGTGAGTGGCATGGTCACTAACTAGAAGGGCAGAAAGATCCAGTAGCTTTGATATTCAAAGAGAAAAAAGCTGTTGAACAGAGAGAAATGGGATGTATTTAGGGTAGAACCAAAAAGTTTAGTAAGCAGGAGGAGGAAAAAGAGCAGGAAAGACCTGCCTTGAGTCATTACTGCCACAAATCTCAGATAGAAGGGGGGAGATATGGCAGCGGGGCAGGGAGGGATGGCATGTGTGGGGAATGTTGTCTGTTTAGGCAAAAATGGGGTAGGGGGAGCCCTGGGAGAACTTAAAACATACAGACAGTGAGCACTCAGTTGTAGTGCAAATTCTAGGGCACTTGAGAGCTGACATGAGGGTGCTTACTATATGGCTCTAAGAACTGGGGGAGAAATTACACATACATTCCTGCACCCACCCACACACGCATTCATACACATATAGAAATACAATGCTTAGCCTCTGTAATATGAAATCCATTGGAACATGCAAACCTAGTATGCATGAAACAAATATATATTAAATATATGCTGAGTGACGCAAGACTCCAGAGAAGAGCCTGGTTAGAGTCAACTGGAGCAGTTGGAGGTTTCATCCTGGAGGTGGGTCTCGAGGTGAGACACAAAGGCATGCCAGAGAAGGGAAAAGTGTCAGCAAAGGTGGAATGAACCTGCCTGCACTAGAGACAGGGGTGCCTGTGGAAAGACAGGACAGTTTCTGGAGAAGCGAGGTTGAAAGGGCGGGGTGTGAGTTATAGCATGGAGACCTCAAGACCGGGGAGAGTACTTCTGACCTGAATGGAGGGAAGGGGTACCATGATATACCTATTTAGGAATCACATGTTAATACAAAACAGACACTTAGCTATGAGCACATCTTGCTTTCATGGTTAGAAAAATGTGCAGTAATCTTGCTAGCTATTTTATGCAAATATCTAATGTACATAATAAACATGTTCAGAATATAAACCACAAAAGTGCACAAATATTTTTAACACCAATAAAATATTCTTACCTGGAGGACCTGGTTGGCCTTGTGTTCCTGGCAAACCTTGAAAGAGAAAGTGGACAAACTGAAAATAGTTCACTGTTTATTTATACCTTAGATTTCTTTGCTAAAAATCTCGCCAGGTGTGTTCCATGTGCATCCAGACTCAAGGGGAACATAGAATATTGTGCTTGCACCATCTGAGCATCCTTTGTGGAGCTGCTCTGAGGCTACAAAGTCAGAGGAGTAAGCTCCTTGATACCCAGTACTCTGAGGCAACAAAGTCAGAGGAGTAAGGCTCCTCGATACCCAATACTCTGAGGCTACAAAGTCAGAGGAGTAAGGCTCCTCGATACCCAATACTCTGAGGCTACAAAGTCAGAGGAGTAAGGCTCCTCGATACCCAATACTCTGAGGCTACAAAGTCAGAGGAGTAAGGCTCCTCGATACCCAATACTCTGAGGCTACAAAGTCAGGCTTCTTGATACTCAATGTGACACTGAAGTGGAAACCTGAATTTCAGACTCTGTACAAAAGAGTACGAGGTGTGCAGATGCTCCAATATGTGAATGGGAGCAGGCCAAAATGAAAAGGGAAAGAGAGAGGGAGGGAGGGAGGAAGGGGAGATTGAGAGAGAGAGGAAGGAGGGGAGAAAGGAAGAAATAGAGAGAAAAGGAAAGAGAAGGGCAGGGCAGGGAAGGGAAAGGGAAGGAAAGGGAGGGAAAGAGGAAGGAGGGCGGGAGGGCATGGAAAAGGAAGGAGGGCGGGAGGGAGGGAAGACGCTCACCTTTGGGGCCTGGCTCTCCTTTAAACCCTGGCACTCCTGGGTAACCCCGTTCTCCTTTTTCTCCCAATGGTCCGGTGCCTATAACCTAAATTAAGGAAGAGAAGATCAGCCTTGTGACATGGGAGTGGCTGAAAGCTGCATAGCAGTGTAGATAAAGGAACCTAACACATTTTTTATTATTTCATAAAATGTGACAGCAAAAAAAAAAGAAGAAAAATAGTCTCAAAAATATATAAAATGAATATTG